>JAOQMR010000002.1:13192699-13214844 GCA_027563865.1 Erythroxylum pelleterianum | reverse complement strand
TTTTGCTCCTTCATAGGACTAATAATATAGGATTAGAGGAATTTATATTACAAATAGTTGCAAATGTGGACTCTACAACATATTATGCTCATTTTGTATATCAATTGGGCACTAAGAACTAATATGCTACTGTAGGAAGCTTTGATGAACATATAAGAATTTAGAGTATGCCATCAAAATAAACTGTAACTATACTTAAACTTATAAAGTTCATTATAGGATTGATGATTTTGTATTGCTAAAATGCAGTAGTCTCAATAAGTTGTTTATATTACTAGGTGTATTGCTATGTAGAACATGGTTGCGAATTTCGTACCGTATCGGACGGTACCGGTCGGTACGGTACGGGTGTTGTTAGTATTGGAGAAAAATTTTCGGACGGTTCCGTAAAAATAAAAAGGCAGGGACTTGCAAATTAAAATTTTTTTAACCCTAAAACTAAAATCACCCCTCCCCCGGACTGTGTCCGCTACCGCTTCTCTCATCTCTCTTCTCTCTGTTGCGCCACCTGTTCTCATCGTCTCTCATTCTCACCGTCTCTCTCTCTGACTCTCACCATCGACGCCGCCTCAGCCTCGTCCTCCCTAGGCTCCTCCTCTCCTCCTCTATAGTGGTCTCAGGCTCGCCTCGCCGTCTTCATCAGCTCATCTTCAACCTTTGTTTGCTCCGTCTGAAGGCGCCACTGCCTGCTACATTCGTCACCATCGCAGCTGAGGTCCACCGCACCACCGCACACCGCATCATCGCCACACCAAACCACCAGTCGCATCACCAAAGGGTTTTTTGGGTATGTGTTTTTCTGTCATTTATCGTGTTTTTTACTATTTGATTTAATTTTTTATTGTGTTGGATGATGGATTTTTGAAAGTTGGATGATAAATTTATGATTGTTATTGTTGAATGCCGATGGTATTGCCGTATTAGGATTGCTTGTGTTTCTAAATTGGTTGTATTTTTGCTGGTGTTGAGTTGAAAATTGAAGTTGAAATTGGGTATGCCGTATGCTGCTGTGCTGACCTAAATGGAAGGAAGTTGAAGTTGATGCCTAGTTGAAGTTGGAGCTGCTCGAAGGGTTTTGTGTTGTGAATTTGTGATTGATGAAGACTTGAAGTTAATTCTTCCGAAAGTGTATTGATGAAGAATTGAAGTTGAAGTTACAATTCTGTATTTATGATTTGGAATTTGGAAATGGGTATATTGGTGCTGGTAGTCTGGTATAGTAATATAGTATAGTTGTTGATTGTGAAAAACTGAAAATTGGAAATGAAAGTGTTGTTTTGTAAGTTGTGTTTGGTATTGGATTTGGATTTTGGACCATTGTTATCAATTAAAACTTTTATGTTATAATTATAAACAATTATCTTGCTAGAACTTAGAACTTTAGAAGTTAAATGCAATTGGTATATGCAAAACTAGTAAAGTATACAGTACAACTGTACAATATATTAATGAACTATTTTGTAAAATTTTAAAATTTTAGGGACTACTTTATAAATTTAAAAAATTATCCGAAACGGTACCCGGTATTGACGGGTACCCATATAGTTCTGTTCCAGAACTCAATCCGATACCGAGCCTAGTACGATATTCATAACTTTGATGCAAAACCCTTACAAAAGAAATTTGTGTTTTTGAATCATATAGTAAATATTACCATAAAATTATAATAATTTATTTATATTACTAGGTACATTATTGTGCTGAACCCTTAAATTTTTGTTTTGGAAAGCATTGTCTTATCTCATAAAGTAGTTTATGTTATAGCCATGTTGAAGTAGTTGAGTTTAGTTATGTATCCATGCGGAAGTGTTATCTATTATTAGTCATTCAACTATTTCTCTTGGAAAGATATTTTTTTAATTCTATTCTAATCAACTAAATTTCTCACTCTAAATGCTTTACATTAGGCATCCATCATTAATGGAGCTGAGGTTCCTTAGTTAAACAGTTAAGTTAGGCATCATCCATTGATGGTGGGTAAATAGTTCAAAGCATATTTTAATGGTTCAAAACATATCTTAAGTTAGGCATCCACTATTAATGAATGGTTATACAATTCTTATGCTTTTCACATAATTCACAATGTTTGGTTGAGTTGTCAAGATAAGATTTTCTAGCACTCTTTGTCACCCATGTTATGATGTTATGTAATATGATCAAGATTATCATGATATAAATTGATGTTTTTTCTGTTTTAAGTTTTGATGTTTTTTTTGTTTTAAGTTATCTTATTCATCTATTTAGTTTTTATTAATTATACTCACCACATATGGGTCATTTGTCTTCCGTTACTTCAAATTTGAATCTTTTCTAATTTATAATGTTTCATTAAAAACTAATGATATAACTATTTGTTCTACAAATATTGGTCAATTTTGAATTTAATTATTATTGTGGGGTGTTAGAAAGACACAATAATAAATATGTTAGGGGTAAGATTAAAAGGAAAAAAGGATATAGGTTTTGATGAACTTAGGATACTAGTCCTTAAAGGAGTGTCTGAAGATAAAGGACACAGATTAATATCTATGTTTTACAAATATTCCAATGAGTCTATGAGAATCTTGAAGGAGTTAAGCTTATAACATGATAAGGAAATATTGGCAATGCTCAATTGTATGGAATAATTAAACTGCCACAACGTTAAAGTCGACTATAAAAATGGTTATAAGCATCCCGCAACAGATGTGAAGAATTTGATTATGATATTGACAATGACTTTGATGCTAATATATAGTAGAATATAAGTATAAATGATGAGGGGGTTGTTCGAAGTTGAACTCAAACAAGGCGATGATTTTATTGTTATATGGATAAGTGAATTTGGAGATGATTCAATTGATGGATGAGTTATTTACAACTAATGATGAGAATATGTTACTGTGAGAACAAATGAAAAGAGATATGCCAAGATTGTGTATAGTGGGTTTGAATGTGACAATGTTGTAAATAAGATTGGAGGTACTAGAAAGAATTGCAATAAAGATGGTGATTATTTTAAAGATACACAAAAACAAGAAGCAAGTTCATATGGTTGGTGTAGTGCATAAGAGGAGAGTGATATTGAAGTTCAACCACCAGTTTTCGGTGATGATGAAGTATCTATTCTAAAAAAGAAATACATTGTCTTTAATGCAAAAGTGGATATGAAAGATTTTAAGTTTGATATTGGTATGAAGTTTAAGGATGAGAAGCAGCTGAGGGAAGGAATAAGAAACTATGCAATTACTAACAAATATGATGTTTCAGTAATGAGATCTGGTGTGAGAATGGTGGCTAGCTGGATTGGAAATGAAAAAAACATTTCCCATCAAAGATAGTAGAAAACAAGCATAATTGTAGGAAAATGTAAAGAAATAAGCAAGTTAGCAGGAAATGGATAGCAAATGAATTTTTACACAAGTTCAGAAAGAACCCAAACTAGCCAATCATGAAAATGATGGATGATCTTCAAGGAAAATATACATTGCAGGTGACTAAATCCAAATGTTATAGGGATAAATGGGAAGCTATTATTATGCTATGAGGATCTATAGAATATTATTATGCCAAGTTATGATTTTATGGGCAAAAGTTACGACTAGTTGACAAAAATGGACAATTTATTATTCAAACTGAACTTGATGAACAATCTAGATAGTCAATGTTTACAAGTTTCTATATAGGAATTAATGTTTTGAAGTATGATTTTCTAGATGGATGTAGGAAAATAATTAGGCTAGATGGGTGCTGTTAGCCCCTGAAATTTTTTTCTTTAGTTGAGCATTATCTAAAATAATTATGAGGTTTGGATAGGTAAATTTTTGGGAGTTAATTCTTTTTATGTCTATGTTAGTAGAATTTATTTCATGGGTTAGTTAAATTAAAAGTGGTAAAAATGCATAAAGGGGTATCTTTGGAAGATCAATTAAGGTTAAAAAGGACATAAGGTATAAAGGAAGGGTAAATTGGACTTTTAGCATTCATTAAGGGTAAAATGGGAAGAAAGGAGTGTTGTCTTCTTCCTAAAGAAGGGAAAAACGAAAATAGGAGAGAAAGAAGTGAAATAACAAATCAAAGAGAGAAAGAAGAGAGGTTTCGGTGATTGAGAGGAAAGGAGAGAGTTAAGCTAGGGTTTCATATTTTCTAAGCTTTCAAGAGAGATTTTGAGGTTATTCAAGAAGGAAAAAAGAAAGAGGAAGATTAGAGCTTCCTTTAGAGCCAAGAAACTCTTCATTAGGTGAAGATTTAAGGTAGGTTCTTACTTGATGTTTTGGATTTTTGGAAGGGTTTCGGTTTAAGAAGTTTAGAAAATGTATAGGTTTAAATATTTGAGGGTCAATTTAGAGAATGTATTTTCTTAGGATTCTCAATTTGAATTCCTCTTGAATGGGAATTTTGTCATTTATGAAGGAAATCAAGAAGGAGATCAAGGGAGGCAAGAGGAGCAAGAGGAAAGACATCCTTGAGCAAATTTCTTAAGCAAGGAATTCGAGGTGGGTTACATTTTTATAATTAAGTAATAAGCCATAAATGTCTCTTTCAAGAAAGGAAAATAAATGATTTCAACTACTTTTAAATGTGCATTTATTGCTCTTTGAATGCTTTGAAAATGTGCTACATTTTTAATATATGTATTGTGTTATGCATTATGAAAGAAAAAATGAAAATGATTTTTGAAAGAATAGCAAGTTTATCAAATCAAGTTTCCAAAAATGTGCCATAAGGGAAAACTGCTTTCAGTTCATGAATTACATGTTATGTGAGTTTGTTGTAGTCCTTTCAAGAATGTCACGTGCACGTTGACCAAGTTAAAGGCTTCTCCCGCTTGCCCGCTAGTGACACGGAGCTTCTTCATGGACTCCCTCAAATTTATGACTACACAGGATCATTATGTGCAAATATGTAGTGCGTCATGTTTATAGATCTACCCAAACCATTTTGATATGCTTATGTGCTTATGATAAATTGACAAGAGTGATGCATATATAATTTGCATAAATGTGAATTTTTGCAATAGAGATGATTATTTCAATGGTTTTGCTTATTACCGGTTATAAAAATTGTTACCCACGGGCTTTACGCTCACCCCCATTCTTCTCTAAATAATCAGGTGATGAGCAAGATATCAAGTAGTCAAGGGTCAAGGCATCACTCCGATCTTTGTTTATTTTGTATTTGAAGCTACTTTTGTAAAACAAGGCTTTAGTTTAATTTTGAGCAAATTCTAGTTTAAGTAAACTTTGTAATTTTTGGATTATGACGTATTGTGGCTCGAAATGCCCATTAAAGATTTGTAAAATTCTTATATTTGTGATATTAATGAAATATATTGGTATTTTGTCTATGACTTTCCAAATCTTTACATTGCATTTTTTTTCAAGCTTTTCAAAAGGGGTAGGAATTGTACTCTAACTTCAGGGGAAATTCTGGATTAATCTGGGCTAAATTAGACAAAGTTGTCTTCTAAAAAGTTGTAGCTTATCTTTCTAGCTTTTCAACGGTATATAGTATGAAAATTTTGGACATCGGAGTCGAAAGTTATAATCTTTATAAGTGGAGATGCTCTGGAGAGTGTAGATAGTGAATTAGAACTTTTGGGGATGTGAGGAAGACCCAGTTGAAACATCTTCTTAAGCACGGTGCATCTTCTTATATACTGTACATCTTTTTATGCACTGTGCATCTTCTTATGCATTGTACATCTTCTTATGTTGACCTTCTGTATCTTTTTATGTTGACCTTCTATATCTTCTTATGTTGACCTTTTGTACCTTCTTATGTCGATCTTTTGTATCTTCTTATGTGGACCTTTTGTATCTTCTTATGTTGACCTTCTGTATCTTCTTATATTGACCTTTCGTCTGGTTTCGTCAGATCCTATCGTCTAGTCCAATTTTGACCCTCTAGATGACAGAATTTATCATTGGTGTCTTCATAAAAGTTGTAGATCTAGAAGTGCTCTTTCAAACCTTCTAAGAATGACCTTAATCCAATGTCTATAGGGAAAGTTATGGCAATTGTCTCGGGACAGGTTCAATATGATTGAGGACAAAACCTTGTTTGATTCTTTTGGTCATAACTTTGTTGTTCAACCTCTAAATGAGATGATTCTTGTTTCGAAATAAACTGGAGGCATGGACCTATAAATTATCTGAAGGAATTGAATTTGAAGTCAGTCTCTAAGACTTTCAAATTCTGGATGGAAGTTAAGTATAGTGTACTGTTTCAGTCTAATAACAGTTTGAAAATGTTTGGGTCCTAACTTTCAGATTTTTAAACCAAATTGAATGATTTTGGTGTCATTAGAAACTTAAGACAAAGGCGAAAAAAATGTTCTAAAGAAATCAAATTGTAATTCCAGCTTGAGGTTTCCCAAAATTTGTGCTGAACTGGGAAAATAAGTTTATTTTGATGTTTGACTGGTGTGGGCATGCCAGAATGCGCGTTCAGATGTCACTTAGGACGATGGGCACGTGTCTTGCGAGGGTGGGGTCCCAACAGGTGTTTTTTGAATACATTCCTTAGAGGTGTTTTATTAACTGCAGTTGGTCGTGATGGAATCAATTAGATGTTTCCTATATCTTGGGCCCTGGTTGAGGAAGAAAATTACTCATCTTGGAATTCTTTTGAACATTCTTGCTGAAGGTCTTTATGTGCTTTGATTCCTTCAATTTACATTACCTAATTTTTTTGTTAAAGTTTTAATGGATGCATAAAAGAATTTTTCCCCAGAAGCTCTGCATGGAAAATGTACTGAACATGTCTATACAAATTAGTCTAGTGTACATAAAGGCCACATATATAGGAGTTTATTTTGGCAAGCGGTGAGTTTCACAACCATACTGGAATTTAATGATGTAATGAAGTAGTTGAAGAGTATTTCAAAAAAGGCCTGTGGTGATTTCAAATTAGGAAACCTGATTTTGAGCACAAGATCAAAGTGTGAAATTATTCACAATAGCATATTAGAGACATTCAATAGGTTCTTTCGTTAAGCTCGTACAAAAAACTTGATCAGTATGTTAAAAGATATACGATTTTTCTTAATGAATCAAATATATGAAAAAAATGAATATGATGCTTAAATTCATAGACGATACATGCTTAAGAGTGAGGAAGAAAATAGAAGTTGGGCAATGGGAAGTAAGGCATTGTATAACCAAGACTAATGAGAATTTGAAATTTGAAGCCACATATTTTGCAGACAAGTTCATCATTGATTTACAAGTACAAACTTGTCAATGTAAACTGACATTTATCATGAATTCCATATAAGCAGGCTATAACTTGTACATTATATCAGAGGTTATGTCAGTAGATATTACAAGCGTAAATGTTATATGAAAAGTTATCAGTATATTATGGAATCCATTAGAGATCCTAAATTTTGTCCAAAAAATAAAAATTTGTAGTCGATATTGCCACCGTTAATTAATCAATAAAATGCATGGAAGACCTAAAAAGGTAAGAAAAAGCGATAAGAATGAAGAACCATAAAATTTGAACAAATTAAGCAAGGTTGGAGTATCTATCTAATGCTATCATAATTATAAAATTGGTCATAAAATAAGATGATGTAAAAATAAGGATCAACCTTTAAGGCAACCTAAAATTGTCAAAGTGATTATTCATTTTTGTTTGTTTTATTTAAATTATCTATTAAATTTTAAGTAATTCTTCACAATACCCAACTTCTATTTGCTTCCTCACTCTTAAGCATGTATCGTCTATGAATTTAAGCATCATATTCATTTTTTTTCATATATTTGATTCATTAAGAAAAATCGTATATCTTTTAACATACTGATCAAGTTTTTTGTACGAGCTTAACGAATGAACCTATTGAATGTCTCTCTCTCTCTCTCTCTCTCTATATATATATATATATATATAGATATACTATATGGCAGCAAAAAAGAAGAAGGACACCGAAAAATGAAGTCCCTTCATCCAATATTGGTAGTCGTCTAGTTCAAAGAGCCACACAATCAGTATCTATAGGCTCAAATACTACATCTTGTATCTTAAGAAGGAAGAAGAGAATGGTTAGTGAATATTCACACTTAATTTCAAGTAATTCTTCTGCAAATTATTTAACATCATAATTGTTTGTGTTTGTACAAGCAACTAGAGAATATGGAATGACATTTGGAAAAGTTAGTGGAAATACTTATTTTTTGGTTTATCACTTAAATACGTCTTTTGTTATTTATTTAAGTAATTATGTTGTATGTGCTTATATTGTGCTTTTTGTTATTTACTTCATTTTTTGGTGCCCTTCTTCTTTTTTGATGCCATGTAGCATGTATATATATATACACACACACAAAATGAAGTCCCTTCATCCAACATTGGTAGTCGTCTAGTTCATGGAGCCATACAATCAGTATTTATAGGCTCAAATACTACATCTTGTATTTAAAGAAGGAAGAAGATGATGGTTAGTGAATATTCACACTTAATTTCAAGTAATTCTTCTGCAAATTATTTAACATCATAATCGTTTGTGTTTGTACAAACAACTGGAGAATATGGAATGACATTTCGAAAAGTTAGTGGAAATACTTATTTTTTGGTTTATCACTTGAATACATCTTTTGTTATTTATTTAAGTAATTATATTGTATGTGCTTATATTGTGCCTTTTGTTATTTATACTTTATAGATGGATGGAAATCAATGTCAAGTTCTTGAATCTCCAAATAATAATGCAGCAATAACTCAAGCTTCCCAAAATACAACTGGTTAACTAGGAGGAGGATCAAATTGAGGGCTAAAAGATCTATTCCAAGAACACCGGGAGGAGGATCAAATTAAACTTTTGGTTATGATTGAGAACTTGGATAACCAACTTCTAGTTTGATATAGTATTTGGAATCAATGTTAATAATGCTTTTTTTTTGGACTACTTGGACATGCTTTGTTTGATAATTTCAAGATTGATTTGATTGACTATTTGGACACGAACTAGTTATGCTTTGGTTGACAATTTGAGAAATGCTTTTAATTTCAATGGATTTCTTATTCTTTACTTCCCTTACATAAAATTTGAATATATACTCTGTTGATTGTTCCTTTTACTTAGTCTCTAGTAGATTATCTTTTATATTTTATTTTGAGTCATTTGCGATAAGTTAGTGAAAAAGCTTTTATATCTTATTTTTAGTGGTTTGCAATAAGAGCTTTTGTATCTTATTTTCCATCAAATTGTCATAACAACTAAAGTTTTTATGTTGCTATGAAAAGAGAAATAACAATTGTTTCATAACTTTTAATTATTACAAACCAACTTCCAATTCATCTAACCCAACTCTCACGAGCAACTATGCATCTTATAGATATATGACAATGTCTCCGTACTTGACCTAGGTATATTAGACTCTTAAGATATGTAATCACATGGGATCTACAAAATCAAGGTTTGAACACTAATATTACAATTATGTGGAATTTGCATTATTTAGATGAATTACTATATATACTTACTTTTTACAATCAATAATGCATCTTGCAGATTGGACTCGTAATGCAACACAATGAAGATGTCTGACATAATTTTTTACAATAAAAATCTTTAACTTAGTTACCAATACTAAATACCTACAAAATACCTACAAATTAAATATTGATTAAAATTTTGTATAATAAGGCATCGTTAAAAAACTGTAATTGACATACTTACTTTTGTATTAATGCATTGATAAAAATGTTAAATCAATGTTAGGTTTAACATTTGATATCCTTAACTTTATCTTCTCAATGCAATTAGGGTAGTGAATATGGGAAATTTGAAATATACATATAAATCATAATATAAATTAAAATGAATACAATCAATATATCAAATATAGCAATAAAAAATATTAAAATTGTTTTACCGTTGACCATAATGTTTTCTTTGAAAAAATTAATAATATATCCTTTCAGCTTCTAATAAATTATAAAAACAACAGTAAATAGCAATCTTGAAACCATTAATGACATCTTTACACTCTTCTTATGTCAAATATATACTAGGTGCATAACCAACAAAAGCTACATATATTTTATTTCACCCATATTTGTCTACCCTGTTACAATATCATTATATGAATATTTTAATTCAAGATATCTGATATGAATAATATATTATACCATATAAAAAAACAATGACAGTAACAAGTAGATTGATCAAGAAAAATTGATAATCAAAGAGTGACTGACATGCCTCTGAAGAATGAATTCTTATCTCTCAATTAAAAGTGATACCATCTCAAGCATCCATATAATACATCCCAAATCAATCACTTAAGGAATAATATTTGTGACTTTTCATAGGTAACAAATATGTAATTCTTGTAGTGGCCTAATATATAGTACCATCTCGACTAAATCTTCTTATCACATGATCTTGATCTTGCAACACTGCTTCAATTTTAACAAGTTTAACAGGTCTCCTGAGCATAATATTTTACATGAATTGGATGTGATTCAAGTAGATAGACAAGTAGACAAAGCAAACATAGCCAAATGGTGTTTCAAGCGCAATCATATAAAAAAAGCAATCTGAATCAATTTAGTTTGGTGACAATTAACTTGGAGAAATAAATAATCAGTTCAGTGATAATTTTCATTACTTTTTGGACATCAAAATTTCCATGTCGTTATAACATTCTTATCAATGACAAAAGTTTGATCTCCAACATCACAATTTCACCTTCAATGATATCTGTAAAAGTACAAGTGTAATTAAAATTGTATCTTCCGCACACTTCTCATAATCCATTCACATTATTTCATAATTTCAAGTTAGAAAAACATCATATCAAGGTAACCAAAACCTGTTTTGCAATAGAGGAGAAAAATATCTCTTAAGATGATGGCAAGATTAGCTTGCAGAAAGGAACAACTATCAATGAGTGGGTTTATAGACTGCAGGCAAATGGGTTCGCAAATTTGGGAAAGCTGGGAAGTTCACATATTATGGGCAAATTAGTGAGTGAACGATGAGCAAACTGGTAAGTAAGTAAACAGTGGCTTACTTTTGCAATGGGTGGCCAAAAACAGATGGGTTAGGGTTAGGGTTAGGAATTTTTTTCATCTTTTTAATTGTTTTAATTAATAATAATAATAAAATTCACAAAATAATGACCTATAAATTCCTAACACCTGGCATCCTACGTGTCATTAAACACGTCTAACGTGACTTGCAATGTCAGCTCCATTAATAGAGATACTAACGTTGGACTAGATTTGAGAAAAATTGAAAGTTCAGGCATTTGTTACTTTTTAAAGTTCAGGTTATAATTGAGAAATTGTAAAAGGTTTAGATTTTTTGGGTAATTAACTTAATAATTAAAAGAACATCAATTCATAATTAAATTAATGTCTCTTATTTTAAGACTCTATAGATATGATTTTATGTACTTTGCATATAACTTCCCTAGATTCATGTTGTTCCTCAATTTTAAGTCTTATTTTCCACAAAAATAACGACTATCATCATCAAAATGCATTCTTCAAAAGTTGTCGAGCAAACTTGTTGACTCGTATAAAATATTGTTCGATCAATATCCTGAGTTTGAATAACATTAGTTGAGGAATTAAGCACATCGATTAAATGATAAATTAGAATTAGCCTTAAGTGTCTTTTTAGAAATTGTAGCAAATTATCTTACTTTTTCTTAATCTCATGAATTACCTCTATTTGATATTCTTATTAAAAAATTATACTAAAATATTGAATAATGTTCATTGGTAATAACAAACTCAACAAACATATTTTTTATTAAAATTTTTATTTTTTAAAGTATTATCACTGTAATTAATCAATCATACAATTCGTAAATGTTTAATAACAAACTCCAATTTGATTAATAAATATTAACAATCTATCAAAAGTATTAAAATTTATCATATGAACAAAATAATATACGAACGTCCAATTTGGCATGGGAGGCGACTGGGCGAGCGATTGTTATGACCTTCAGATCTAGATTTGGTGAGCGACTGGGCGAATGACAAGTTCTAAAGGCTGGGTGACTGGGCGAAGAGAGAAGAGTTCTAGAGACTAGGCGGGCAACAACTTCTAGAGACTGGATAAGCGAGTTATAGCTTGTTGAGAGAAGTAAGCGGACCCAAATCTGATGACGACATGTATGAATCTAGTGAGAGGGTGAAAGGAGAAATACAACTATCCTACCCATGGAAGCCAAACAATCCTGTCAACAAATGGGTTCTAACTAGGAGGAGGTATAAAACAAGTTGGCTAGAGGAGTTAAAAGGGATTGAACAATCAATAGTCGAAGTTGAAGATGGTAATGGAGTTCAGTGGGAGGTTTATGAGCAACCTATCTAGATTCCTCCAACCGAGAGGGACATAGGCCAAAATCAGGGTGATCCTAGTTCCGAGAGCCCGAAGTTGGCAGAGTATGCTAGTATTATTGATGTAATACAAAGTAAGACAATTGGAGATTCTGCAAAGAATGAGAAAGGGCCAGTCCATTGAAAAAGTTCATATCAAACACAAATCATTGAGGAATAAGGAGTCAGGAGGACTGTAGTGGTTACTCAATAGAATGAGATTGCCGAAGTAGTGTAAAAACAGATAACTTTGGACAACTCTAGTGCAGACAATGTAGAGAGTCTAGATAGTGGAGTGGATCACTTCACCTCACATTATTTGGAGCAATGTCAGATGAATTGGGCTAACATGCCGACTCTATTAACAACTATTTGACAAAACGAGACTTCTAAAGCTAGGCTGGAGTATGAAGAACAGACAGCAATGGTAAACTCCAGTGATAATTGTATGGCAAGTTAGGGGACTAGAGTTATCTTCTCTTAGAATGCAGAACATCTTGGGGCAGATCACGTCTTGGCTTTGAATTGTAAAACTTTTGCTTATATGACAATAGCTTCCCCAGGGAAAGCACAGACTTGGTAGCATAGGACTGTGATTCCCTATCAGCTATAGCCCAAATCCTTGACATTTTAGGATATTTTTGTGTGTAGTCTAAAACTGCAAAAAGGAAATCAGCAAGGAAAAGAAAAAAAATCTCAAATACCAACAATAGAGGGTTAAAAAAAGAAAACGTATTTTGACGTGCAACGTTCAGCCCACTCTTTCCATAGAAATGAAGAATAAATGGTGTTTTAGGTGTTTTTTTGTTGTTGTCTATCTTGCAGAAAATTATATAGCCTTACTTAGGCAGTTGATTGATCATATTATAAATATGATAATAAGCTTAATGCTTGGAACTCCTTGTAATGTAGATATAGTTTTAACTATAGTAAACATTCCTTTGTATTTTTCTTAAAAGGACACTTTTTATGAAAAAATGTCAAAAAATGATATTAGTTATACCTCTCTAATGTACTTGCCTAGATTTAGAATATAGTTGGTTGCATCAATTATATGTAATTATATCATACAATTGCACTTACATTCCCGAGTTTTTAATAATGTATCTTACATATTTGTATGATACTTGCTATATCCATTATACGTATTCACAAACACTTGCATTTTGATTATACGTTGTGTACGTATTTATAAAAAATTCTAATATTTAAATGGTTCTAAAATAAACTTTGGGGATCCAATTGAAACACAATAATAAGCCGAGTGCAAATGCCCCATTAGGTTTATCTTATAGGGTTGAGCCCAACTAAGTCCGTCAATTTTGACAATTGGATCCTTCATCATTAGATTAGACCATCAAATTTAACACATAGCCTGCTGATCCAAAAGATTCACGCATCCAGGTTTCGCCATTGTACGTAGACAATCTGATCCACCTCAGGTGCATATGACCTCGATTGTCTCTGTCTGAGAAACTGGTAATTGATGTGGAACAAGTAAAAGGTAAGGGCGAGAGAGAAGTGTGTACAGGTTGGCTACTCGGCGTCGGGGCATAGTTCAAGAAACAAAGGACGCATAAAACGTAGACTGCAATTTAAAGTGCACATTTCTGAAAGACGATCGTATCATTGAACGCTCCTGTATGCACTAGATTGTAGAGCCAAGTATATAATATTAACATGCTACACTAAAATTTGAAAATTTTTACTGAATAGATGAAGCCACAGATAGAATGTATAGAGCTAATCACCGAAATCTTATGATTAACAAGACATCTCAAGCAACATAAAACAAATCAAAAGAATGGAACATAAGGTACGAGAAACTATGAAAGGGAAGAGTAAAAGCAAGGGTTGGGACTGAAAAAGAAGCGAAACCAGGAAGAATGAAAACCACCCCAACATCACCGTGATTTATAGCCAGTAACGAGAGTTATCCACGCTTATCTTCCATCTTCTGATCTAAGTGAATCAGCAAGTCCAGGAGGGCGTGGGGGTATGCTGGTCTGTGTGTTATTGTAGCTAGGAAGTAGAGAAGAAGTAGAAAATCCCAGGTCACTCCTATCATCAGAAGCTTGCCACTTTTCTAGTGCCTTCGGCAATGACATTTCTACATCCCACCAATTGTCTTCAGGACATGTGTGATCGTCAGTTGGTTTCCATTGCTCTACTAAGCATGAGAGTACATTAACTACATGCCCCATGTCAGGCCTTTGATACGGTTCCCTTGCACAGCAGTGACCTGCCAACTCCGCTACTTTGTTGATACTTGTGATTGTTTCAGGGTTTAGGTCCATAATGGGATCTATGGCTTTGTGGAATGCATCCTTATTTAGGTACATTCTTCGGAACCATGTCACTAGATGCATGGATTCCTCAGACTGAGTCTCGTCCAGGGCTTTTCTACCCGTAATTAGTTCCATCAGTATCACTCCAAAGCTAAAGACATCTACTTTAGTTGTCACTCTACCGGTAACTGCAAAACACATTCATCATGTAATATCTCACCATCAGAATGCATTTTTTGGAAGATAAAGAGAAGAATAAAAGAATGAAGAACCAATTATGCAATGCATGCCACTCATTCGACCCTTCCAATTCTGAACATTCGGTGAAAATATTCACCTAACAACAAGCTTCCAACTGATATTTAGCGTGTGAAGAATGCTATTTGTAGAATAGTTTACACACATGATTGACTGGTCTTCGGGTAATGATACTAAAGACATTCCAATTGAAATAGCAAAATTTAAGAGATAACTTTTGCCATTTTGATAATACAGAGGAATATACTGCAGTACATTTGTACTAGGTGGGAAGACATCTTACTGGCCTAATGCCCCTTCTTGATTGTGCCAGTATATATGTGAGATTGTTAGGTTTGTTTTATACACACAATACTTCGGTTAGATACTTGATTCTATTACCTAGCTGTTAGTCTATAAATGTGTTAACAATCTAGACCTTGATGTAATAAGAGCAATTAAATTAGAATTGGAAACGCTAACCTGCATATTCTGGTGCTAAGTATCCAAAAGTTCCAGCAACTCTAGTTTCAATTGAGCCTTTACCCTCTGGTGCAGGACGGACGAGACCAAAATCTGCAACCTTAGCCCTCATATCATCACCAAGGAGAATGTTAGAAGGTTTTAAGTCTCTGTGTATGAAAGTTTCACGTGCCAAACCGTGAAGGTATTCAACACCTCTTGCCACATCTAACGCTATTATCAGCCTCTCTGTCCATCCCAGTGGTTTCAGTCCTTCTTGTGCCCAATTGAAGAGGTGTCTACTAAGGGTCCCTTGTGGCATGTACTCATACACAAGTAGTTTTTCATTTCCATCCAAACAATATCCAAGAAGGGCAACAAGATGTCGATGCCTAACCTTGGTCAAAACAGCTATTTCAGACTTGAACTCTCCTAGTCCTTCCCCACTTGGAAGCCCAAATAGCATCCTTTTCACGGCAATCTTGGTTCCATCTTGCAATTCACCTTTGTATACAACTCCAAAGCCTCCTTGTCCTAAGATGTTCTCGTCACTGAAATTGTTAGTGACATTCTTCAAAAGCTGAATAGAGATGACCATATTCCCTGCTTCAACCATTTGAATGCTACCATGCTCACTGGTAGGAGTAGCTTGGGCCTCACTAATTCCACTAACACTGACACTTGAGCCAGCAACTGTGATCTTCACACTGTCATTATCAGATCCCGAGTGACGAGGTTGTATGACCACAGCATTTGGACTCTGAACCTTGCTCAACTTCTTTTGTTTAATGTTGTATACACAGAAAACCAATAAGCCAATCAAGAGTATGATTAACACACCCCCAATTATAGAAAACACTATTGTAATAACTGAAGCAGAAGATTTCTTGCCACTAATGATCATAAAGCCCGGACTCGGTGACGGTGAACCTGATGTAGTGTTAACGATATCTTTTCCAATATTTGGGTTACCATTTGTCACTACCAGCACATTACTCTTAAAAGGTGGTACTTTTCCATAGAGCAGATTGTTTGACACGTCTAGTTCATTAAGGCCAGGCAGGTTGACAAGCTCCTCTGGAATATGACCTGTGAGATTATTATCAGCAAGCAACAATCTTTCCAGCGATTTAAGTGAAGCAAAATCGGGGGAAATTGTCCCACTAAGATGCATTTTTTCGAAGTTGACAACAGTGATGTTGCCATTGCGGCAAGTAATTCCAATCCAATTTGCACAGGGATCATTCCCCTTCCAGTTCTCAGCAAACTTTCGAGGATAGTCCACGGTTTTCAGGATGGAAAGCAGAGTGTCAACCCTGGGATCACAGTCACCAGGATTTGGCAAACAAAAACTGTTCGAGTCAGCAATTAAGTCCACAGAAACTGAGTCCTTAAACTTGGGAACTGACCCTTGAAGAAAATTGTTAGTTAGATTCACTACTTCCAGTGACTGGAGATTCTCCAAAGACAAGGGAACTGGACCGGTAAACGAATTATCTCTCAAATTCAAACGCTGCAAATTCTTCAAAACGGATAAGTCTGGTAAAGGACCAGAAAATTCATTAGAATGCAACCAAAGCTCGTTAAGTATGGTCATGTTCCGTATAACATCGATACCACCACTAAGTTTACTCGCACTTGTCTGCGCATTAAGCCACAAGGACTGGATTGATGACCCGGAGAAGCTGGCTGGCAAACTGCCTTCAAGTGCATTGAAGGCTAAATGCAGAACAGTTAGACTTGGAAAAACATCGGGGCCAAAAAATTCTGGTATTGACCCAGATATGTTGGCAGCATTTGCAGAGAAGTTCTGCAAGCCAGGAGCATTTTTAATGCTTTCTGGGATTACCCATCTCGAAAATGGGTTATAATCTAATTCAACAGATTGAAGCGAAGATAAGCCAACAAAAAAATCACTAGGAATGGAAGTAAACTGATTTTGTGTCAGCATTAACACTAGTAGTGAGCTCAACCCGTTCAAACTAGGTAGAGGACCAGAAATGTTATTCCACTGAAGCTCCAATCGCTCTAGTTGAGTAAGGTTTTGAAGATCGGAAGGCAATGTACCTTGGAGGTTTTGGTGACCAATTTGGATCCTGGTGACCCTTTTATCATCCGAGCAGCCTACGTGCTTCCATTCGCATGGATCGGGGCCAGACCATCCCAAAGTATCCGGAGAATTAAGGCTTATCTTAAGAGCTTGCATAACTGCAGCATCTTCACTGGAGCTTCCTCCTTGAGAATTTGCAGAGAGCAGGTTTGAAGAAAACCAAACAACTAGCAACAGCTTGCTGATGAAACAGGTTTGTTTCTTCATCCCCGTTGACGAAAACAAGGAAAGGGCAAGAAGTGGATTGTATGGTTTAACAGGCAAGACAATAAACATGTACAAGGGACAAAGAGATGGAAATGGTGTAAAGCAGCAGCAGCAAGCAAGGGACGTGGAAGAGAGAACCCAGCTCAGCTCAGCTGTCGCGCATGAGCGTAGACCCTTCACGTTTATGAGAGTCACCATGACACGTTTAGTTAGAGAAGCACATGGTCAGGGTGGCCCGTGCACATGATTTGGTTTTGGACTACTCCCCTAGTTTACTTTCATTTAGTACTAAATGGAAAAAAAAAATGTTGGTAGTTAATCCTTTTGATTTAAAAATGGAACCGGTGCATGATTATGAAAACTTTGAATTTTAGTTTAATTTATTTTAATATTTTTTATTAAAATTTATCTGTTTATTAATAATCAGTTGTTTTTAAATTAATTAATTCTTAAAAACTAAAATAAACTAATTAATTTTTAGTTAATAGTTTCTCTTTTTATTTAAACTTTAAATTAAGAAAAATCTCTTTTAATCTTATCTTACATTATTCAATTTTATTCAATCTTTAATTTATTTTATGACGGTCTAATACCGATTGAATCTTTTAAACCTTAAAATTTTATTTTATTAGTTTAACTTTCGATCTAATTTTTAAAATATTGGTTTAACCTACTAACTTGCCTTTTTATTTACCATATTCAAAATCTGACCTATGATTTTTCTAATAGTTTTTATAATCATTATAATTCACATTGATTAAATTATCACTATATACCATAAATTCTTTATTTTTTAATAAATCATAATAATTATTTCAAATAATGATTCACAAATTTTTTTATGAGTAAAATTATTGACAATTGTATTTTATATCATTTCTACAAACTTATATAAAACATTCAAAATAAATACATATTGATTACAATATACTTTAATTTTTACTGAATATTTTATTCAGAGTTATTATAAAATCTTTATAATGATAATTATAAAAGAAGATTACCAGAAGTTTGAGACCTTTCTCGTTTACCTAAAAAGATGGCAACTTTTCCTATTTATCCTGTCTTTTTGAATTCATCATAAAGCATCTTTATCTCTTTCTTTTTGGGATAAAAGGGGAGGCAAACCGCAAACAGAGTCAACCACATAGAACACATTCTTGAACAGGTTATACCTGATCTATCTTGATCTACTATCGTACTTAGCCCTTCTGGAGGTTTAGTGAATTTATAATATCCTAATGGGGGATTTACTGCGAAAGTCGCCAACTAGTCAGTGGCCCAATTGTCTTCCCGGTAGGTGTGAACAATTCTGACCTCCTAAGATCGGTTGAGCAACTTTTTGATATTGGAAACCAAGGTCCAGTTGCAATGGATTGAAGGATTCGCCTTTGTAATAAGCATAATTACGCATGTAATATCCACCTCCAAAATTCCTCTCCTCTCTACTGAGTTCCAAGCCAACTCCAACCCCTTAAGAGCTCCCCAAATTTCTGACACTATAGGAGTGCAATTGTTACGATCCGGTACTACATCGGACACATGACAACCGCCGCATAATCGAGCTAAGGATATTAACGGTATCCTTAATCCGACTATGAAAGGCTAACTGAATATCAATTTTTTTATTTTTTATTTTTGAAAAAATTTGGATAGCACAACGGCTGTATTTTAAAAATCTC
Organism: Erythroxylum pelleterianum; assembly: GCA_027563865.1. Taxonomy (NCBI): domain Eukaryota; kingdom Viridiplantae; phylum Streptophyta; class Magnoliopsida; order Malpighiales; family Erythroxylaceae; genus Erythroxylum; species Erythroxylum pelleterianum. The sequence continues at coordinate 13,195,534 of JAOQMR010000002.1, read as the reverse complement.
AAAACCTATAAACAATTTCAAACACACTTCTATATTCATATCCAACCACAACTTCAGGACTCTCTAGTCCACTCAAGGCAATCTCAACTCCAGGCAATTTCAACAACAGTATCAAAAGTTCATACATAAAATCTTTTACAAAGTACAAGGCAATCAAAAGTTAGTTTACAGAATCATAAAGCGTATCTACATAAACATAGTTCATGAGCCACTAGACAACAAAAGTACAAAATAAGAAACTACTCACGTGTGGTAATACCCTAAAAATGTCAAAAGACCACACGATCCACTCATGGCTTCAAACTCACTAAATTAACTTGCATAGTTGGAAAGCAGAGGGGGATGAGTACACTAGGTACTCAATGAGTAGGAAAAACATATATCACAAATAGAATTCGATTCATACGAAGACGGTATAGATAACCTATAAAGTGAATATACATGACATAAAAAAATACATAGGCCTAGCCTATGACTCAATGTATACTGGTTATGAACCATAAGCCTAGCCTATTAACTCACCAATCCGGTGAACATAGGTCTCAGTTCCAGTACACAAAAGCGTAAAAACATTATATGTTCAATCAAATATCAATAGGAAAACCAATATCAGGATAAGCCAAAACAATCATGTGTGACACTACTAGTTGGCCAAACTAATGTGCACACCCACCAATACTCGATGTTAGCTTGACTTTCATCTGTGATGAGTCTGGACTACAGTCGACAAGAGCGTCCTGACCCTAGGTGATGACCCCGTCGGTGTCCAGATCCTAAGTGTGGAATCACCCGCAAGTCCCGTAGAAAGGTGTCGATACGGCCACTCAACTTTCATGTACCAACGTCAAGGATACGGGGGTCGCTTAATCATAATCAGTTGTGCCCAACACACGATTTGCCAATCATTTTCCTCACCACTCAAAAAAATCATATATAAAAATTAAATATAAAAATCAATTAAAGCATCATATTTTTATTTATCGGTCTAACTGATAACACAAAAAAATACATGCAGAATACATGACTCAGTTATGCTTATGTAAATTCCAAAACATCATTTCATGCAATAAAAGTTATCTTTTCCAATCCAAGTGCAAAGTTATTAAAAAATGTAGTTTCATAAAATAAAGTACTATTCTTTGCACTTTAAACTCAGATTTGTTAAAAACAATAATATTTCTCAAAATATGTAATAAAAATATCAGCTTCAAAAACCATGTTGAAACATTATTTCATACAATAAAAGTTATCTTTTGTATTCCGAATGCATAGTTGCTCAAAACAATAAGCATTCATTTGAAATTCAATTCTACCATATATTGCCTAGGTTTAAAATTCACATACCAGTCATCATACTTGTCTTAGGATGATTTAATACTATTTGAGAAATACGGTTTTCTCAACTCACCTCAAAAGGAGTTATACACTCCCTTAGCTTCAACAATCCTCAATACGAGCTCCTTGATTCACAACTCCCAGCCTTTATACATAAAAAGATATAAGATGAAAATACTACTTAAACACAAATTTCATACTTATACACCGTCATATTAGCTTCTCTTTTGCATTTTTAAAGACATTTATTGTCTTTAATTCAATACTTACTCATTTCATAACTTAATTAAGCACATCTTTATCTAAGCATATTAGGCCTTTATTTGTCATTCTAAGCAACAATTCAAGTTCACTATAAGTAAACATGAAAGCCTCTTTCCAATGCATACCATCAAAATCCTTAAATCCTAAGCTAAGTTCACTTAGGCATTTTATCAAACACCTAAAGGTATAAACTTGAAAGCCTTCTTCTAATGTACTTCTTCCTCATTTTCCATCATCAATTTACTTCATATATACATAATTAACATCATAGAGTTCATTTAAACCATCAATTTCAAAAGATATTCAAAAATTCACAAAGTTTCACCTAAGGGGAACAATTTCGGTTTTGACTTAAAGACTCTCCATGATATATTTCATTCATCTAAACCATGTTTCATGCACAATCAAGTATGGAGAACAACATATCTTAACACCAAACTCAAAATCCTAATGTAGAGAGAGATGAGACAAAACTTACCTAAACCTTCCTTTGGTGATATCTTCCAATCCTTTGAGAATTTCTCAAATCTAATGATAGATTTGAGTTCCTTGACCCAAAATTAGCTTATAACACCTTGATTGAGGTTGAAGAATCACAAACTTGGTAGAAAATAGGTGATGGTAGAAAGTTGTTTCTTTCTCTCCTCTCTTCTCCTTTCTTTTCCATTCTTTTAATTAAAACAAAGTGTTTTAAGCCTTTACTAATGGGATGCACGACCTTACATGGAGAAGGGTTTAGAATATTGGCCATTTGACCAAAATATGGTGAAATTACCTTTTTGCCCTTGGGTTATATGAAATTACCATTTTACCCTCCAAACTTTCATAAATTTACAATTAAGCCCAAAATTTGGGAATCACCAAAACTTTTATTTTCATTTTGGTCCTTGGAATTTTGAGAATTATAATTAAGTCCCTTAACTTTATAATATTACACATTGGTCCTCCAAGAATTGAAAAATTACAAAAGTCCTTTAACTTTTGACAATTTGCAAATGAGCCCTTATGTGCATCAACTTTTTCGATTAAACTTTCTAAGTGTCCCATGAGTCTATAAATCATGTTTAATCACCTACAAGGCATTAGAACACATTTAATTTACCCACCATGGTCATATCCATCCAGTGGACTCGATTTTATCTACTTAAAACTCATATGTCGGAAATCTCCAAGATTCTGCATTATCGATGAATTCTAAGTTCATGTAAGGGCATATAACATTATAAATCATTTACA
>JAOQMR010000002.1:13166050-13181218 GCA_027563865.1 Erythroxylum pelleterianum | reverse complement strand
GAAAAGACAAAAAGGAAAAAGACAAAATACCATTCAAAGCTTTGATAAAAATAAATCCAAATACCAATCAATTTTCATTCCATTTTCAAGAGTCCACTTTCGGTCCCAACAGAAAATATTCACTAGTCCAGTACCAATTGACAGTACTTTTCACTACCGAAAATCAACCGGTTCGCCACTTGGCAATTTTTTCGGTCCGAAAATTTTCTTCGGAAAATTCCAGAAAAATTCTTATAATTCTCGTAAAATGTAAAACACACAATGGATCACTCCAATAATTTTTTTTGTTTTTTGGTAATACTCCAATAAATTTTTCAAACACAAAATCCACATTATTCACAATAAAATTCCATTTAGGCCCAAATACCGGGAAATAATCATGAATGCATGTACAGGTACTTTTCATGTGCAAAATTCGACTGTTCACAACTACCAGTATGCATGTACAATCCTAAGTAGTCCCAATCAATCTCATCCTATACCAAATTACTATTCTACTCTTTCCGTCAGGGTTGAGATGTTACAAATATGAAGGTAATAAAAGGTGTACTGACTATAATGAAAGGGCCAAGACTGCTGAAAAATATCTACATACTGATGAAGAGTACATTTATAGGTGGAGATGTTGCAATATAGTTATTTTATGATAGTATTACATTATGATATACAATATTAGGTTATCTTAATAAGCAGAAGATCACACAATTTTATAAAAGGATTCTATTGAAGGGAATCAAGTAATGAAAGTTAGAATTATGCAAGTTTTGCATAATTAGCAAGTAGTTTAAGGTGACATTTAAGATTAATAAGTGCAAAATTGAGTGAATTCTAGATTATGTGCATACAAATGTATGAGGTCATACTAGAGAATTAACAATAAGTGGACTCAGTATTTTGTAAAATTCACTAATATTTTTTAAGAAACTTTTGGAAATACTTTATGAAGTATAAATTAAAGATCTTTGTAAAGTTTAACCCATGGAAGGCTAAGTTAAAAAATTAGATAGGCAGGAAATCAAGTAAATGAGATCAAATAATGGTATGAAGTACATGGACAATTCTAATTATCTTGTTAGGAGTGTGAAATAAGGAGATACTATATAATTCAAAAAACACCATAATAAAACAATGTTTTAGAGAGTATAAAAGATCCATATTTGAAAGGTCCAGTGTTTAATATTTAATGCAAAACTCCCTAAAATTTTTAGGAAAAAGTAGTGCTTATGACATATTATCTCATCAATAAATCACCGTAGACACTTAATGGGGGAGTAGTGAAGGAATTAAGGGTAGGAAATAAGAAAGATATTTTAGATTTGAAAATCTTTAAATGTCACGCATACATTTATGCTTCCATTGATGATAAGTCAAAGCTTGATTTAAAGTTGTGTTAAGTTTATCTACATTATCTATCCTAAAGGTATAGAGGGATACAAGTTTTATGATGCCATTAGCACAAGTCTTAGATAGAACAAGACGTACTATTAAGCAGTTAAATAAATATGGTTAGGAAGATATGCTATCCTTCGCAGTCATCCAAAGCAATAAGGATCCTCTTAGCTTTTAAGAGGTTATAAGAAGTCAGAATAAGGATGGATAGATAGGGGATAGATGGAGGAAGTATATTATTTCACAAGAATTGGAAATAAGAGCTATTGTAGCTTTTTAAAAGGAATGTGCCCATATGGTGTATACAAACATATAAGAGGTAGTCAGTAGTAACAGAAAAAGAAGAAAAAAAATTTAAGGCTTAACTAATAGTAAAAGGATACATACAAAAAATAGGGATTGATTGTGGTGAAATCTTTTCTTCAATTGTTTATCATACTTCTATCAAGATTTTGGTAGTGTTATTACCAAGTTTGGATATGATACATTTGTAGCAAATAGAAGTGAAGACAAATTTTTACGTAATTACTTAGATGAATAAATTAACATATAGCAACTCAAAGGTTTTAGTCAACTTAGAAAGGAGCATTTGATATGTAAATTAAAGAATTCATTTTACGTGTTAAAGCAATCTATATGGTAATGATATAAAGGGTTTAACTACTACATAATCTGAATTGGCTATAGAAGATGTGGGTATGATTATTGTGTGTATGTTATGAACCTTAATGATAGATCTTTTATTTTTTTTCGTGTTACATATGGATAATTTGCTAATTGCCTAAAAAAGTATGCTCATTGTAAAAGACCTTATTGGAAAAGGAATTTGAGAAAAAAAGATTTGGGTACTATCAAGAATAAACCAAATATAGGGATTTAAAGGGTGGAAGTTTTAGAAAATTGTGGTTATTTTAACCCAAATACATTGAGAAGGCATTGGATACATTTGGAAAGAGTAAGAAAAAAACTATGAGCACTCTATTGGCTAATCACTCCAAGATTTCTTTAAACAATGCCCAATAATAGATACAAAAGTTGATGATATGTCTAAGTTACCATAAACTAGCATCGTTAAATGTTTAATATATAAAATGATTTATAGTATGCTAGGTTTGAGTTATGCTATTAGTAATGTTAGTAAGTACATTTCAAAACTTAGAAGATGATATTATGAAGCAATCAAGTTGAATATTTAGGTATTTGATAGGTATATCCGAGAAAGAGATTGTTTTTATCATTTAACGAGGTGATCCTTCAGTTGTGGGATATGTAGATTTAGACTACATAAAAGATTTGGATAATATGAGGTCTATTGTAAGGTGTGTATTTTCTTGTGGATAAGGGCTATTTGTTGGAAATAAAAGTTACAGTCCATAGTTGCATTGCTTACAATTGAAGCAGAGTATACAACAGTAGTTGAGACTGCTTAGGAAGTATTATAGTTTACAGGGCCAGTAAAAGAGGTGGACAACAATTAAGGTAGGCTCAAATATATTGTGTAGTGAAAGTTCTATTCATTTTTTTAAAATAGCGTATTATGTAGACACTAAGTACGTCGACGCAAGTTTCATAAGATCAAAGAGTTAATTGCAATTGAAAAAATCTTATTTAAAAAGATTCACATTACAGAGAATGTAGTTGATTAAAAACTCAATTATCTTAGAGAAGTTTAAGCATTACTTAGACTTTATTAATGTCTTAAGGTATTAAATATGGTTATAACTAACTTATATAATCATCAATGTGAAGATTATTGTGTATGATTCATAGACATGAAATTAAAATCTTGGGTTTTAGAAAACAAGCATCTTTTGGAAGCTTTTTGGGCAACCATGGCCTAGGGCATGTCCTTTTATGAAATTTAGAAGTAAAGACACGTATGTGTTAATGTGGGGGTCCTATTATTGGAAAAGGAAGAAAGATTCATAACTATGTGTATAGAGAAGTAAAAAGATATACGATTTAAGATGCAAACCTGCTAAATCTTTTAACTTATTTTGAAAAGAGAATAAAATTTATGACCTAAGACATGATTATATTAGTGGCAATCAACCTTATTTGACTTTATATTTATGGTAATTTCAAACTCTAAAAGGATTTTATAACCTATTAAAATTATGTTTAAATTACACTGAATTTCATAAGAGGTTATTTGATTACACTTATATCAGCAAAGATTTGCATACATGTAAATATGTTGTTATGAACTTAATTATTGTAATTATAGTCATAATTATTTAATAGTGAATTAGTTGTTTTTGATTCCCAAAAATATAGACATACCTAATTAACCAAAACTCATTAAATTTTTAATTGTTTAGTTCTTTCTATTTTATGTTTGTTGCACATTATTTTTCAATAAGGAATTTATATTTTTAATTCTAACTTGAACTAAAGAAGCATCCTAATTCAACGCAAAACAAATTAGAAAGATTATTATAACTCTGATAGATTGAGCAATTTCTTTTTAATTACTTTGTTTATAAGATCTTTTAGTTACTTTTATTATTTTATACACATTTGTGAAAGTTATTTGTATTGATGTATGACAATTTAGAAAATGTTATTTTTCAAATCTGATTTGGTTATGAATTAATAATTTGTCTGTATGTTAAATTTTTTTTCTTAATTGATCATCACTTATTTAGTTAATATTAATAATAAAATAAGACAATCATTATTTTCAGTTTTTTTTTCTAAATTTGAACAATATAATTATAACCCTCTTTTTGTTAACATAATAATTGTAAATCCAGCATTTCCTTCATATTTCGAATAGAGAAGAATATCTTTTAATTCTTATAATAATATCTTACCACCTCGGACTTAATTATGATGCATTATAATGCTAAGCACTTTTTATTTCTTTCTTATGGTTAATTTGTAAGACAAAGAGTTTCGAGCAAAAAAAAAAGTTTTAAAATAGAACTCTCAACATTAAAAAAGTGTCATATGAACTCTGAAGATTTGTTTGAAAATACAACCCTCAAAATTTGATTAATCTTGTAACCTTATAAAAATAAATGATTTAACCCTTGTTTAGATAAATCACCATAGACAATTGTTAATTTTTTAATAATATGACATACATTTGGTTTTTTTTTAGGGTGAGGCTCGGAGCAATCGGTAAAGTAATTCGTTTGTGACCATAAAATAATAGGTTTGAGTCACAGAAACAGTTTATTTGTAAAACTACAAGGGTAAGACTTTGTACATTATAACCCTTTCAAATTCTCGCAAAGTGGAGAGCCTTAGGTGCTGGGTACGTTGACTTTTTTATTCCTAAAAAAAACGTTTGATCTAATTAACATTTTTTAGATCATGCTCATCTTTAGGATGAAATAGCAGAATGAAAATATCTCAAATATATTTTATAAAGAAAATAATAATAATAATATTCTCATCTAGTTAAATACTTACAAGAATGTAGCATTTAAACTTATTCATATTGTTGTAAAGTTAATACAACTCATATATAAAATATTTTTTTTGAGAAAAGAATGGTTACAAACGAAATACATCAAAGTCTAAAAAAGTGCAATATAGTTCAAATAGTCATAATCTACATGTACAAGTCATAACATAACATGATCATAAAATATGTGAGAAATGGGACATAATTATGTAAGTGAATTTTTTATGATGTCAGTCTTCCCTTGTTCATTTTCGTCTGTTTACTTGGAAGATCAACGGAGCGTAATCTCAAGCACTCCCTGCCCTTCACGGCGGCGGCAACAAACGACGTGTTCATAACACTGATACATAAATAGTTAATATTCATTTCGCACGTCTTCTCAGACCGTTTTTTTCCTTTGAACAGCTACAATCGCGACGTTTCTTAACACATCGTTTTTGGTGTCCAATCGTCTTTGTTTGTATATATAGCAATACCAATCGACTGATAAAAAATGTCGTCCCTTTACCGGTGAAAAAAAAGAGCAATCTTAGTTACTAAATACACAGGAATACAACCTTATTGTTATTAATAATATGAGTCATTACACTCGTCATCATATTGTGTTTCTCGTGATTTTTATCTCAGTTTTTCCAAGTTGTCGATCATGGGGTTGGTTCTCTTCTTCTTCTTCTTCCTCATCACAGGCTCGCAATACCCAGGAACCCTCCTCCTACACAAAGGACTTTTCTGTTGCTGAATTTTCGATGGATGGTTTCAGAGACGACAAGGGAATTAAACTCGTTGAGAATGCCCGAAACAAATTGGCCCACAGTAATTCTTGTTGGCAGAATGCTTATCAGCAGCTCTTTTCTGGTTGCTCTCAGATTCTTGATGTTGAGGAAAAGCGTTCCAGATTCGCTTGGCACCTCAGTGATTGCTTTCAGAAGGACTCAGGGAGGCCGCCTTTCCCTTATTGTGACAAAGAATCTGCCATGGTTCATTGTCTCAGGCAGTTATCTGAAAATGAGAATAAGGTGTACTTAGAATTCTTGCTTGAAACCAATTCTATATGCCATCAGTTACAGTTAAGTGTATTTTTCTTTTTATGAATTAAACAATATATGCTCTTAAAGTTTTGAATGAGAAGTGACCCTGTTACTTTTCAATAATATTAGGGCCAATGCCTTCAAGAATAAAATGGAGAGACTAGTAAATGATCTGAAAAGTTCAGCGGAATTCGCTGAGGGCCGGCTTGAGAGCATACAGGAGAGAGCAGATTCACTGTTGCAGAGCTCAAACGAGATTCATGATTCATTAGATTCCGTTGACACTCGAGTTCGGAATGTAGCTAAAACAGCGGGCGGATTGTCTGATCAAATGAATGTTGTGTCCAAACATTCAGAAGCTGTTTTCGAGCAATCCAAGGAAATTGCTGATTCCCAATTGAAGTTGCTGGAAGAGCAAGGAAGGATGAATGAGAATTTCAAGGAAGGGATGGCGATAATTCAGGATGGTTATAATAATTTGGACCAACAAGTAAATAACTTGATGAATGAAGCTACAGAAATTGAGAAACAGATGGGAAATCTTGAAGTAACCATGTCTTCAACGATGCAGAATATACAAAATAAGGCTGAAAATATCGAGAATGTGGCGGAGAAATCCTTGGATAAGCAACAAGAACTTCTAGATGGTCAATCCACTGCACTCAAGGGCCTTCAACTCTTGACTAAATCCCAATCAGAAGCACTGGAAGAAAGCAGGTAAAGTAGGGAATTTTCCAAAACTAACAAGTCTGCACAATCTATCTCATATTCTTTTCAAATTACAGGACTACACTGCAGCGGTTAGCCGAGTATGGCCGTAGACAGCAGGAAGAGCTTCTTCAAAGACAACAGCATCTGCAGCAAGTGCACGATCACTTGATCCAAAACTCAAAGTCAATATTGGCGGCACAGGTCACTATTGCATTGAACTATAGTATATACCTTCACATACGAGTACTAACAAGTTCCTTGTTATATATATATATATATATTGCAGGAAGCCTTTGAATCAAAGCAAGCAAGCATGTTCGTAGTTCTGGAGAAGCTATTTGCTTTGCATAACGCAATGTTGCTAGAGTCACGAATAGTAAAAGCATTCTTTATCTACTGCATGTTAATATTTATCATCCACATGTTCACCAGTACAAAGCAAACGTACGAAGTAAGAGCTAGACTACATATAGGTAAGCATGTTATCTTTATGTGTCTGTTTTAGAAGTTTAGTCCTTCTGGAATACAAACTTATAGCACAAATTGATTTTGGTTCGCAGGTTTGTGTGTTGCATTCTCCGTAGAAGTTGCAGTACTTCGGCTTACGGCAACTTCTATTGATCAGCAAACATGGATGATTAATACGATCAGGTTACTGTTTGTGCTTCTTGCTTCCTTTCAGCTTTTGTATGCTATTTACACGTACAGGTTAGTGAAACGGGAACTCTACCTATCTTAGTTAAAAATTTCGAAATTGAGAATTTATGATTCATTATATTTCCTGACAGGGATTACGAAGCTTTGAATCATAAGATGATTCTGACATTAATGGAGAAGGTCAATGCCATGCAAAGCGACCATAAACAGTTGTCATGGGAATCAGGATACCAAATAAACTGGCCTTATTGGCTTAAAACAGAGTTACCAGAGGACGATACCTTGGAAGACCCTGATTATACTTCAGAAGAAGTTGAAGAGAATTCAATCGCTACAAATTCCATGATAGACACATACAATCTCCGAAGCCGCAGCAGGGGCTGAAAATTTTCTAAGCTGAAGCTTGTTTAGTGTTCTCTGTTATATTTATCCATTTAACACTATGTTTCTTTTTGAAGCTTCACCGAACAGTCATTCTGATTTCCCAAAGTAATTTCTTTACGTGGAAATCCTGTTCTACTTTGTGAATTAATTTTCTCAGGTCTGGAATGTAAAACTTAACATTATACGAAAATAAAATTTGATTAGCCCATTCAAACATTAATAATATGATTTTCATAATATAAAATATAAAATATAAATTTTGATTAAGCCAATCAAACATTAATAATATGATATTTCATAATATAAAATATAAAATATATACTTAAAAAGTTTGATCAAACAAATATGTCAGCAAACTCTTTTTAGAACAAATTGATTTCTTTTTTTTTTCACCCTTTCTTTTACATATGTTAATCGTGAACTTAAATGAATAAGGAAATGACTAATTTATATCCTTTATAACTATTATAGAATCGAGGGAACAATTAAAATTGATTTAACTATTTAATTATTGATTGCAATTAAATACAAATTATTTAGGCAACAGACTACCTTTCATGTACGATAACATTCATTGTTAACTATATTATGTCTATAAATAATGATATAAATACATTTCATCATGGTCCACAATTGTGATTTATAGACTTTCTTGTTAAAATATTTGAACAAGATTGTGTACACTATTAGAAAAGGCAAAAGGTACGAGTTGCTTAACATTTCTTGAAACGTTTGAGTTATTCCCTAAATCGATTAATTAAACTCATGTTTCTATAATCAATTTGAATCCTCGCTTGGACTTCAAAAAAAGTCGCTAAGGAATGGTTTTCACATTAATGTTTCACAAAAGATATAAATAATATCGTTAGAGTGAAAGTTGTACAAAAGATAACGGTAAAGACTTCATTACAAATAAATGTCATTTAATGATACTCCATTCTACATATATGTTCCTTAAATGTCTTTAGTCGTAAATCCATAGTTAACAAATCTATTATCATCAGATCAAGTAGTAATATGCTCAATAGACACTCTTTATTGATGGACTTCCTCTTTCTCGAAAAGATAATTCAATTCCATGTCTTTGAAAATTTTTGAATGTTTTTAGTTCTTGGAGAAAAAAATGTTACGAATTATCACAACGAAATGTTTAGAGACTTAGTAATGGTGCCAATAATCTAAAGTCCTGAAATAAAATTTTGCAACCATAATGTATGAATTGTGACTTCAAGAAATGCTACAAGCTTTTCTTTTATAGTGGATAAAGTAATGATAAATTGTTTACTACTCTTTCATGATATTACTCCATTTGCTAAAAGAAGTAGGTAATCAAATATAGATATTCTACTAAGATATCCAACAAAGTTTGAATACGATTATCCAATTACTTCCAGATGATCATACCTTGAATACACGAGGATGTGTATTTTATTAATAAACACTTCTAAGGTTGTCTAATGAGAAGAAATTGATTGATGTAATATTTTTTTGTAGTAGCTATTTTGTTGTATACATTCCTAGTGTGATTTTGTAGCTGGATCATATGACTTATTATAATGGTGTATGGTAGCTTTTGCTAGTTTAATATATATTTTCATTCATCTTTCAAAAAAAGCCTATGATTGTTTAAATATTTACCCAATATCCTGATAGCGAAGTTGATATTCAGTCTTGTATAAGTTTGCAAAATACTTTAAACTTTCTATAATCAAAGCATAAGAAATTGATTCCATCTATTTCTGTTCTATATTAATCTTTAGATATTACATAAGACTAAAATTTTCCATTTTCTAAATAAGAACAATTCTTAATAAATAATTATCCATATTAAATCCCTTTAAAATTATTTTGACATAACCTTTCCAAGATAGTCCTAAGAATCCTTGTGATCTATCATGAAAAATTTTAATTCTTATCACATAAGATGCCTCTCTCATATCTTCCATCCCAAAATTCTTAGAGAGATCTTTTGTTTCATATATCATGCCCAAATCATTAGTAGCAAGTAAGATATCATCAATATATATAACTAAGAAAACTTGCTAGCAATTATCTTTTGGCATATAACCAATTGATAGTGTTATTCTATAAACTGAAAGATGTTAATATAATTAAACTTTAGGTACTATTGTAGAAAAGCTTATTTAAGTCTATATATTAAGTTAAAAATTTTGATTTTCATTTTCCAGTGGGATAATTTTTCTTTCATTTAGGTGGAGAGGTTTTAGGTAATTTAATTTTTTGTTCCTTTGTTTCCATTATGCTGTGATTTTACGTATTGACCAATCATGTTGTCATCCTTTAGATCAAATCCTCTTTTTTGTAGTTGATATGATTTGTTGAGGTATTACTTAGTTGAATTGGTCTTGATTTTATATAATTGCAAATTATCAATTAGAGATAGACAATAATTATTGTCAATACATTTATCACCTTTAGGATTGGTTTGAGATATAAGTATTAGTGGCATTAAAGTGGTGATCATTTTATGTCTCACAACTTATGGATCAATGCTAAGAATATAAGGTCTTGATTTTGTATGATTTCTTATTACTTAATTTGAAATATATAGTAACAATTGTCGATACATTTATAGGCTTTAGTATTGGTCTAAGATATGGGTATTAGTGGCATAAGGATGGTGATCACTTTATGTCTTACAACTAATGGATCAATGTTAAGAAAATAGGAAGTATCATTAGCTCTTTCTGAATATAGAATGTGATCAAAATATAGAAACTTGGAAAGTGTGCTTTTGTCTAATTATCAAACTCAAATTGGTTCATTGTTCATAAAACTAAATAATGAAGTAGCAACAATAAAAACAACCATTTGGATATAACATTTCAATAATGAATGAACAATTTTCTTTTATTTGATATATAATGGATTTGTTGTTAAGGGATCAATACTAAGTGAACGACATTATGTTCTAAAATATTGGTTATTTTCCCTCTACTAAGAAGGAAAGTCAATATATGAGAAAGTTGAATGAACAAAGTATTCTATACAATAAATAAATTTGGCTTAACTTGAACCAATTTGATTGATGGTTATGTTTAATTTGGTTAAATAAAGAAAAGTTCTCAAACATACAATAATTGTGAGAAATCTAATATTCTTATATTGTTTGTAACATGTGGTGAATAAGTAGTAAAGTAGAGAGATAGATTGATAAAATGTGTAACTCCTACTTTTTGTTTCATTTTGTCTATCATTCTAATTTTATTGAGTTACAAGTATGTTCATTAATTTTCTTAATAAGTAGTAGAATTATTTATCTTATCTTAAAGCAGTTAATGATATAAGCAATGACTATAAAATTTAGGATTGAGTTCAATAAGTACAATTCCTCACTATGAACTTAAAGATAATACATATTCTAATAAATGCAATTCCTTAGCAACTATTAGTGAAAGGCCAACGAATTGCATTGATGATACCAAGTGGAAAGATATGGATGTGAATGTTAATACAAATTTTATACCTTTAGCCAATGAATTCTAATGCAAGTCTTATACTCTTTAGATATTAATTGATTAAATCAATACTTTGAGTAATTTATTCTCTCTGCTCACATTATTGTTAGGCTATAAAATAGGGAAAAATTAACTTACTAAACTTTCGAGTCTTTGTCATGGTCAAACATCTTTGCATCTGCTTCCTCTGTCATTGAACAATATTATGACTCATCAACTTGACTGTTAAATGTTTATCAAAGTGTACATATACAAGTGGATGTTCATGAATAACTTAAGCAGTCATATATATTGATTGTTTCAAGTGGATGAGCATATTAGTGTAAAGGGAGATATGGATTCATGCATCATATGCATGATAAAACAGCGGAAGTGTCAAAATCTAAATTCCGACCCCATGACATCCCAAAAAGCCAGAATCTCAAATGCATGCATAAACATATTATATGAACATGGTATAACAGTACATGTACCTTTTGATTCTCCTCATTTCTTGATTCTTCTCCCTATTTAGGTTGTTACAAACACCAAACCCTTTCTTGATCACTCAAGAACACATAAAGATGAAGAAGAAATAATTTGTAAGGGTGGTTAGAGCACCAAACTAGATGAGTTCAAGTAGATGCTCTAATCGAGAGAAAAATGAAGACTATGTTGCATGCAATTTGATTCATGCAACAATTGCATAAATTACATAAACAAGACTCAAGACACTTCTATCTAACTTTAGAACTCTTCTAAATACCTTATTCTCTCACTTAAGTGTATTTTGACTGGTTAGATCTTCTATACATAAGTGAAGAACTCACTTATGTACATCTGCCGAGCCTTCGGTCACGATCGTGGGCCTATGAGCTACGATCGTGGCCTACTAAATTGATAGTCTCGAAGTAGCTTGAGTGGAAGGTGAATCATATGGATTGATTGAAGTAGTTAGTTGCATAAACCTAGTCAATAACTTGATACTTGAGTGATTAGGTAATGTATAAAATTTGATGGGTTTTTACATAAGTACATGTGAGGTTTTGAGCCTACATGACTGCATTTTATATTCATTTCATTGTTTTCTATTATGTGTGATGCTCCCTTAGGAAGCTTACCTCTAGAACTTGCATTGAATCGATTTGAAACTACGAGATGCATGCTTTATGGAAATGATTAAGGCATTCTTTATTTTAAACCTATTAGCTTAAATGACCCACCTTATACATTATCCCTTGCAACCTCTTTTGAACCTTTACCTTTTTGATTGCAAAATAAAACTAAAAAAAACCCAAAACTCCGTTAGCCTTGCTCAATCATAAGTATAATAAAGTGCTAAGTGATCATTTGGTCTATAGTTTAGGACTTGTAAGCTTACTTGTTATTCTGAGATGTTTATAGAGGTACTCCTACTCATATTTTATTGATTCATGCTACTTTTGTTTTTCTTGTTTTTAGTTTTAAAAAAAGAGAGAAAAAAAGAAAAAAAAAGAATCAAACATAGTAGTATTAGTTAGTGATAAGTAGTAGTAGTCCCATGTTTCGTTTGCTTATCTCAGACTTTGTATGTAGTCCCTTTTACTTTGTGTTTTGTTAATGCTTGTGAGTTAACCCATAGCCTTTTTATCGTATCTTAACCCAAACTCCATTACAACCCCAAATAAAAGTCCTTTTGATCCATATTGGGGTCTATTTTATGCGGTAGAGAATTGGTGAATATGTAAGCCTATGATAGTGTGGTCTTTTAGACGGAGTATTGAGTGAAACACTAACCCTAAAAATTTGAGTGATTCGAGTGAAAATATGAGGAAAATCCATCTTAATTTTATATGTGCCTTTGATCAATGGTGTTTGCCTTTGACAATGTTTATGTGCATTGATGGAAAAAAATTATGATATGTGTAATAGCTCAAAGCTTGAGTTTACTGAAGTTTGAATGAATGCACACACTCGATTTTCTTTGAAAACGAATTGATAAATTTTTTTTATTGTGTTTAAATTTCTTAAGGACAAGCAATAGTTCAAGTGTGGGGGTATTTGATAGAAATACTGATAGGCTTTTATTTGATGCATTAATGTAGGGGAATTGTGTAGAGGGTAGATATTTTCTAAATTACTGCTTTTATATTATATTTGGATGTTAGGAATTGTTTTCGAGAAAAGAAGTCAAAAGTGGCTAAATTAGAGAAGACGCCAGCATCAGTCAAAAGAAAATACAATAAAAGAGTAAACAAACACAAGACTAATGGACAAAACGCAAAGTAAAACAAAGCAAAACGTAGCAGAGGGCAATGCAGAAAAGAGAGAAAACACACAGCCTCCACCAAAAAAAACGCAAAACGCAACCTCCACTCATGGGATTGAAAAAAAGGGCAGCCTCCATTCACTATAAAGCAAGCAGCCTCCACCAGACAAAAGCACATGATGCAGCCTCCACTCACCCAACTCACGGACACAACCTTCAACAACACAACCTCCACTCGCCAACGCATCCTCCACTTACCAATGCAAGAGAACAAAGCCTCCAACAACGCAGCCTCGTCCAGAACAAAGCACGTAGCCTCCACAAAAAGAACGTAGCCTTTAGACAAAGAATTAGCTTCCACCAGAACCAAGAATACAGACTCCACTCACGCAAGCAGCCTTTAACAAAGCAATCTCCAGATGAAAAATCAATGCAGCCACGCAAAGGAGAGGGGAGAGCACGCTGATTTCTACAATAGTTTGGAGCTGTGTTCTTTATTTATGTTTGATTCCTTCATTAGTTTATCTAGGGTTTATGCTTTTGGATTGCTTGGCATCACTACAAGAAAAGGAGGCTTTCTGCGTCGTTTTTTAAACGTTGCAGAAGGCACTTAACCGTCATAGAAAACTATCTACGACGTCTATGAAAACGTCATAAAAAATGTCGTGGAAGGTAGGGTAGGCATTAGTGGTCTACGACGTCTGTTGGCAAATGTCGTGGGAGGCCCAGATATTCTTCGACATTTTTGAAGACGTTAGGAAAGGTGTACATATTTTGCGACGTCTGAAGTAAACGTCACGGATTGATCAGGTTTAACGACGTACCAAGGACGTCGCAGAAAATAACCATTCTACGACATGTATGAAAACGTCTGTAAATGTATGGATATTTTACGACGGTAGAATTAAACGTCGAGGAAGGTTTTGTTATGGCAAGGTTTAAGGACGTCGTAGAAAAGAACTTTTCTTCGACATCTTGTTGTGTAGACGTCGTAGATTGTGAAATAATTAATAATCGTTATTTAACCAAAAATAAATTGATTTAAAATAAATTTCCAAAATTTATGAATTTGTTTTCATTTCTCTGAATATTCTAAAATTTATAATTAATCAATTTTAATTAACCATTTTGAAATTTTCAATTTCCCAAAAAAATTAATTTAATAAATATGAATTATAATTATTTTTAATTTACATTTGTTTTATAATTTTTTGCAAATGTAATATTTAACAAAATTATAAATTATTATTGATTTAATAAAAAAATAAATATTGTTTATGAAATAAATTTATTTAACAATTTATCAATTTTTGAATATATCATTAATTATAATAATTATTCATGTATAACAAGAATTAAATACATGCAAACAACAACTTATTATTTAACTACAATTCCCAAACATGTCATAATACGATAATTAAAATAAAGAAAACGTCATAAGTGTTTAATATATCAACATATCAACATGTTTAGTCTAAACGATCATTATGTGTAGAACATAAAAGTTCCAAGATCTTTTTTTTGTTGTTCGACTTCGGAAGTTAATCGATCCTGGATTTCTTTAAATTGTTTAGTCAATTCATCGACCTAAGACTATAACCCCTGATTAACCCTTTTTGACTCCTCTAATTCGTCTCGAAGTCTCTTTCTGACCGAAGTATTCCCTTGTGGTCGAGGCCCAATTCTCATGCCAACAATGTAATCTGATCTAGTGCCCAAGACTTTGTTGCACACTTCATCTACTGTCATCAGATGACCTTGTTCTATTGAATGTGTCATTTCATGACACATTAATTCTTAGAAAAGTAAGAATAAATTACATACACATTCTCATGTAACAAATATTTGTAAATGAACTATGTACTCACCCATTTT
>JAOQMR010000002.1:13112008-13134670 GCA_027563865.1 Erythroxylum pelleterianum | reverse complement strand
GAAATGATATGTTCATAATTGCCTTATATTGTTGATGTTCTACTTATGTTAATTTATGATGACTAGATGCATATTTTTAATGTTTCACTTATGTTTATGCGGAATGTTATGCCAAACTTTTAATATTTGACTACTAATCTCTTTATATTCATTTGAAATATTGATGTTTGAGTTAAGATTATGTGTTATCTTCATATTTCATGTTAGTTGTTCAATATAAGAGCACCTGGTAGAAACAAGTGAAAGAGGGTAGCAACGACTGAAAAACTTCCTCCCCCACAACAACCAACTCAATCCGACCCCATCGTTCAACAACCAACAATTGCATCCTCGAGTGAAGACAGTCACCAATAACCTTTACCAACATCGTCTATTAGTGCTGAGGGATCTTTAGGTCTGTTATTGTTAACCAAACATATTTACATTAATGTTGAAATTACTCATTACATGTTTAGTTCGTTTTTTTAATTATGATTTTTTTGTTTTCAGGTTCCAATACTGGCATTAGAAAATGAGATAGAGGTATCACAAAAGGAGTTGAGTTGCAATGGATGAATGTTGCAATGAGCAGCAAGTTGTCTGTGACTATTGACCCCATGCAACATCGCCCTTTGAATAAGATCCAATCTTCAAAATTGTCCAGTGAGTTGGGCATCATTGTGAAGAATGAATTGCCTTGCCTTCAACATGCCAGGTAGTTGAAGGAAGACAACTTGCTCCAAAATATTTTGGACAAAGTTTCGGTAATATTTTAATTTATTTGATTATATGTATTGCGATTTTACTTAACAAAAACAGTAAGTTAACTTATACATGTTCTTTACAAATGAAGCTCAATATCATTGGTATCGACAAGCCTGGGGTTTCAAGCTGTGTTAGTTCACTGTTGAAACAAAAGGCGAAAGATCATCGACATAAACTTCATAAATATTACCGGTCTTTCCCTTCTGATGAAAAGGCAAGGAAACATGTTCCAGAATGGGTGGCTCTAGAAAATTAGAGTGTCATGTGTGATTATTGGGCCTCTGTGAAGGTTCAGGTTTGTTTTATTTCTCTTTATATTTTCTTCCATTAATTTTGCTTATACATTTCATGATTACTTCTCTTAATTTAGGAAAAGTGTGAAAAAGCCAAGGTGAACAGAGCAAACATGAAGAATCCTCATAACATCGGCTCTAAATTATTTGTTGTCGTCCGATAAGAATTTGTAAGTATAACGTTTTCAACTTATTATTCTATTTCTTAATATAATAAATTCTATTATCTTCTAATTATTTAAATTCCTCTAAAAGAGCCAAACTCAACTCCAAGGACAAGAGTGTGAAAGGATTACACTGTATAAGTTAACACACTACAAGAAAGGTAAAGGTTGGACGTCTGAAGAGGCACAAAGTAATTATGTATGTACAAAATAATTAATATTACGGTTTATTGTTTACATAATGCTAAGTAATAATTTTTTAGTTAACTCAATTTTGTACCTTAAATTGTAGGAACAAGCTTAAAAAGATGATCAAACAATTACTTGGCTCAAACTATGTCAGTAGTAGTGACGATGAGGAGTCTTAGTTTGTTTATAAATTTTGTTCAAATTCTGTAATTAACTTGTAATTTTTTTAATAAAATGCATTCCATTTTTAATGTTTATTTTATTTCAATTTATTATTATTTAAATAAGATGTCATCAACATTAATTATAAAATGTAACTAATTTATATTTCAAATTGTCTTAAAAATTGTAATAAATTAAATTAAAATTGTTTTTAACAATTATAATAAAATTTAAATTTAAAAATAAATGTTTGTCACTAAAAAGTATTAGCTTCCAAAACAAAATTGTCAAAAAATGTTATTACCTACGTTTACAAGAATGTTTCTAAAAACATTTACCTACAACAAACAATTAATAGCTAAATCTATCATGCTACAAAAACAAAATTGTCAATAAAAATATTTACCTACGACTACAGTTTAGTAGGTAAAAACCTTTATCTACGAAACATATACTTCGCAAAATCTTATGTATGACATTTTTGGCTCTCGTTGATTATATGTTTAACCGACGAATATATTGTGTATCCAAAACTTTTTTGTAAGGATTAAAAAAAACGTTACGGATATTGTTTTGTTATCTAAATTCAACGATCATTAAGGCGACCATTGTTTTTTGACGCAAATTATGATTTCACATAATTTTTTAATATTTAACAACGTTTAAATTCGTCGTAAATAACTTTATCTGTTATAGCGAGTGTTATTTGCCGGTCAATAATGGTGGGAAGCTTACAATAGATGTTGTACTTCTTTTACAACTGATGAAGATAAAATGTTATTTCTCTGTACGTAACTCTTTTGTAAATAATATTAATTAAAGTTAAAGCGGTAAAAGTCATGAAAATCATACAAAAGCTCCCAGCCTCTTCGATGTGAAAGAGAATAAGGATGCAACCGGAGCTGATGCAAAACTTCATTAGCTCTGATCAACGCGTATCGTCTGTATTTATTTTATCCAAATACTATTATTAAAGTGATCATCGACTCATAACCCTTCTACTAAGAATCATTCATTAACATAACTTAAATATTGGCATACCTTTTCAACTCACTAATGTTTTTGAACGATAAATCTCCAAGAGGAGTGCTTAGTCAAAGCTTGCTTTCTTTCTGTGCTTGCAGTAGCTAATTAATGGAGCATAATTCTAAGTTCTAAGGCCAAGTGAAACAAGAATGCATTGCAACCTGAATTATTTGGTGTACCTCATCCATGTTTTCGTATACACGTAGTCAAACACTTGCGTTAGAATTGAGAGAGACAAAACTCCTGTAAGACCTAGATTAAGCAATAGCTTAAAGAGAACTCCTGCTTTGGAACTGACCCCGCATTAATTTGCACCACCTCCAAAAACCCATAGAAAAGGAAGAAACAAGATGAGATTTTCTTCTTCCAAGTATCTTTGCATTAAACAAAACAGTCGGTCTACGACCTCCACTTTTTACTTCTTCACATAAGTGGTAACCCCAAGACCCTTTATTTTCATTTCTGCTTTGTTTTTTTTCCTTATTTATTTCAGAATTTGGACAACTTCATTTGGATGAATTAACGTGATTGTTACTCGACCAATAAAATATATTTCATCAGAAATAACAACGAAGAGCTATTGCTTGCATCCTAATGGTTACAGGTTGCAACGTCACTTTCTTCACCTTTCTATTGATTGTGCCAAAAAATAGTTAGGCCTATATCTTGTAAGGAAACACAAACTAACTTTTGAAATGAGGTTGGCTAGTACATTAACGTGATAACTTCTCATCCCCCAAATTAACTTTTGGAATTTGGGGTTTATTCTTCCTTCGTAATTTCCGTTTTAAATTGCTTTAATAAAATTATACTTATCATTAAATTCACTTTTTGTGTCATCAAAACATTACTGGTCAAAATAATGCATTCAGAAACAGAGGAAGGACAGCAGTTAGTGTATCCCAGATTAGCATTGAATGCACCGTCCAGACACTACCTCTGGGTGGGTGATTCCTTTGGTCACACCGGGAAGGTGACATAGTAAAATCCCTGTTAGAAAATGACACCAAAGAGTTTCCCTATGCAGAACATGTTTGTTATCTTCAGGGTCAGCATTTAAAGAAACGGGTTTTAAATTATTTACGATTTAGCCTAGGTTTTTGGAAACTCTAGCATAGACATAGTCAATGAGCTAGAAGAAGTGTTTTGGACGGTCATATGGATGGATGAGATAATAAAATCCAACATGCCAGACAAGCTTGTTGAAAGATTGGAAAGGGTTTCAAAAAAAAAAAGAAAGATTGGAAAGGGAATATTTGGGAATATGAAGAACTACAAATGGCGAAGGTCATGTACAAGTAAGTAGAAGAATTAGGGTTTATGATGAGATCAAACAAACAATAATTAATAATGGAGTCTCTCGATCACCAAGGTCAATGGGTCTATCTTAATACCTATTATAATATTCCATATTCTCGGAGGCTAGAGAAACAATATTCTATACAGATGTACACAGTACTTTATAACACGGACAGAACTCAGAAGTGATATACAAATATATCATTTTTTTTTTTGTTTTCTATCTTAGTAAGTACTAAAGGGAGTTGAGTGAAAGAAAGAAAGAAAGAAAGGAAGAGGGTGTTTAGCGCAGAAGGTGGGGGGAAAATGAATCAGAAGAAAAAAGTTATTCTGTCTCTAATATCCCGTCGTCTCCGGGGATGAAAAACTAAAGTGATCATATAAATCTTTTTCTGAACATTTTATGACCTGTTGCTTTGACTATAGCGAGCGAGTAAGTGAAGAAGGTCTTTGTTTCTCTACCTTATTAGCTAGTGTCATTTTCCAAGATATACTACCCCTAGATATCCTCTTTCTTTTCTTTTCAATTCACTTTCTGAATTTCTTATATCTTTTGTGTTCTTTACAATTTCCTTTTTGCTTGAGCATCACTTACTTGTTTCGCTCTTTCTCTTCATCTCTCTTTCCTCGACATGCTTGTTTGTTGAAGAAGATTTTATGTTCATTACTCCTATCCCTTTAAGCTATTAGCCATATCCTCTCCCTTTATTCTTGAACAGAAATCAAGCTTGGCGTTCTTTCTAACCTTTTCAACTTTTCTTACACCAAAATCAAATCTATCTCTCACATTCATTGTTGCAAGCAAAAGAGAAAAAAAGATCCAACAAGACATGCGGGAGATGACTTCATTTGAACTTTTTCGTGTTCTCTAGTTTCCAGGGCAAAATTTGCCCCAGAAAAGCAACTATCAGGTAAAGGAAGCTAGGTAGTGAAAGATGCCCTTAGATGGGATTTTCGTCGAACCCTCTTCAAACCCAGTTCCTGATCTTTCATTACACATTAGCCCACCTAATAGTTCCTCGCTATCTTCAACATGTGGCGGCATCAACGACAAAGCAGATGCATGCTACAATCTTCTGGGAAGACAAGACTCTTTCCACAAATCCGATTGTGTAAGCTCTATCAGAACAAATTCTCAGGCTTACACAGAGCTCTCTTTAGCACATCCATCAGGGAAAGCCCTCAACGGAGACATACCAAACAAAAAGAAGTTCACAGGCCGTGGAAACGAAGAACCAGCACACATGGCTTACCGTCAACAAAATCACCTTCATCTTCGCCATTCTGTCACTAACCTAAATCACATAAATCATGGGGTATCTCTGCTTGATGTATCGGATGGTTCAAAGCCAATAAAAGGGATTCCAGTCTACCAAAACCGTTCGTTTCCTTTTATACCTTTTGAACATTCTAGAGACAGAAAAGATCCCAAGATGTGCTTCTATCCCCCTTCATCATTGTGCTCTCCGAGTGTCTCGCACTCTTCACCAGCTTATAGAATTGGTGGAGGTATAGATCCCATGTCTATACTAAACTCAGGGCCGAGTCAGTCTGTGCCTGGTTACGATAAGTTAGCACCAACAGCAAGGTTTAATGGATTTCCAATGGATGCTTTCAAATCGTACCAGTTGCACCACCACCAACACCAAAATCAGTATGGGGTTGGATCAGCTGAAGCTTCTCATGGATTTGTTAGATCAAGATTTTTGCCTAGACATCAAACAAAGAGAAGTATGAGAGCACCAAGAATGCGATGGACAAGCAGCCTTCATGCTCGATTTGTTCATGCCGTTGAGCTTCTCGGTGGACATGAAAGTAAAGACGCGTTCTTTACCTTTTTAATTCTTTCTTCTACTCTTTCCTTTTTTATTCTTTTTTTGGTTCAATTCATCTACTTATAATTAGGTTATAACAGTAGCTAGATTTCTCTCTGTCTGTGTGTGTGTGTGTTTTTTCTTTCCTTGTCCTTCTTCGGAATGGTTTAGGAGCTACTCCAAAGTCAGTTCTGGAACTCATGGATGTCAAAGATCTCACATTAGCTCATGTGAAAAGCCATTTACAGGTAAAACACAACTGAGATTCTCTTCCTTTCTGATCTCTCTCTTCCCCTTCTTCTTTCTACCAAAACGTTACACGGTATTATTGATGGGTCGTCAGATGGGTATAATATGAAGAGGCCAAAGTAGGCAGTGATAGATGGATGGATCAATTACAGAAATAGTAAATGGAAGAGAGATGAGTCTGAAACTTCTCAGACATCTCAGCTGTACAATTTTCTGCTTTATGAGAGAGAAAGAAGAGACAAAGACAAAAGTAGTCATCATTGCCCAATAATGCACACCACATTACCACGTTATCAAACATCAACCTCGTGATTAATGACTAACCCAATAGAATCTCAGGAGAGGGATATAGAGAGACAGAAAAAGTTCCAAGCATCTAAAAAATATATAAAAATTTTCCTCTTCTAATGTTTTATGTTTTTGAATGGTGATGAGTCTTGACTCTTTTTCGAATGTTCCCCGATGACTTTGCAGATGTACAGAACTGTTAAATCTACTGATAAGCCAGCAGCCTCCTCAGGTAATTCGTATTGCTCGCTCTTCATTTCAATCCTTGTGTTTAGGAGCACCTTCAGATTACATGTTTTCATATTATCTACTTTGTAAACTTTTCTTTATTAAACTAAAACGTTCTGTAGTTTATTTGAAGAACTAAATCAAATGTCCAAAGTCCTATCGCTACTAGAGATAAGCGCCGTAACAGTTCTCTCATATTCAAGTACATAGTCTGAAGTACTAATGTAGCATTCACACATGCATAGATTGGAGGTAACATTTTGCGTTATCATGCCATGCCATGCATGCTTATCAGGGATTTTTCTGTTTTAAAATTCTTCAAGGACAATCAGATGAATGTGGGGATGAAGATACATTGCCAGTAGAAAGCACACATGACCATAACCTCCGTCGATCGACAGATACAGCAGGACCATTAGATGGGCCAACGCAACAGGATATCGACTACTCATCCAATGCTACTACTCTCTGGATTAACTCTTCCAGGTATATTTATGTATGTATGTATCACAATAAATGTCACTACTCATCTTCCTTTTTCTCTCTCTTTCTTGGCCTCTCTAGATATACAAATATATCTTTGCATGTTAAAATATCAATACTAAATTTAATATAAGGGAGATGAAATGAGTCACCCCTTCATCTCTATCATAAAATTGTATGTATTATTTTGGCATATATCAAAGCTATCTTAGCTCGTGAATACAATGCAAACCCCACGCCCCCCATTTCTTAAGAATAAAATAGATGTTGGAGACTGGCAGCTTTTACTTTTCTTCCAGTTTTTTTTTTCCTTAACTGCTTTCTTTCTTTTTCTTTAACAAGATCTTTCATTTGATGACATGAGAGATTTGTCCCTGGATGCGATATTACAAAAAGAAAAGCAACCATTACTTGGAATCAAACTGTAATTAGACTTGAAGAAAAGCAACCACAGTTACACTTTTCCTTTTATCCAAAACCTTTTTAAGCCTACTCTCGCTGTTCTTTTTTGTATTATAATCCTCCTACTTTAGGTTACATTCAATCCACCATGATATTTTCCGAGTATTTTCTGTAGTCAATTTGCTTAAGCACTTGCTTCCTTAGTATTTGATTCTTTCATTTCCTCCTTTCACTCAACCATACTACTTTATTGCATAAGATCTCAATGAACTTACCATCGGGATTTGAGATTTTCATCTAACTTTTTTACCGACTTACTTGCCAAGGGAAAAAGTATGTGAAGCTGAACTCAATTAGGTTTCGTTTCAGTGCATGGTGGGAGGTTTTCACATATCTTATACCTAGCTACGTATTTACTGCACCCTTCAGAAATCAATTAGTGGAGGATTGATCATTAAGTTTCGGGTTTATCGGTGGATACTAGCTAGCTAGTAGTTTGATCGTTTAGCTATGGTGTGTTATTGTGATCTATCTCTTGGAAATTTGTAGTTGTATCAGATTCAACGAACACCACTTAACACCATGGATAGATGTAAATCATTGTATGGCATAGTATATTCCATAATCAAGAACTAGTGCTAGGTTAGAAAAGTATTTCCTTCTTTCTGAAAGAGTTAAGAGACTTTCATAGGAAATTACATTCGCAGCTGAATTGCTTCTTATGTACAAATATAAACCTTTTCTACCCTAGTTGCAATTAGAACAATAAACTCTTCATATTCTATTGAGAGTGTTACCTCTTGCTCTAGTTTTGTTCCTCACACCGATTACTGCTTGTAATGCCTAACCAAAAAAATAAAGAAGTTAGTGGAACCAACAATGTGTTTATCACACCCAAGGACTAGAATGTTTACGCAGCCGTGTACAAAAGGACCTCTCGATTGTCCCCACTCGATTGATATGAATCTTCTTCTCCCTGCTTTAAATTATGATTTTCTTCTCCTACCTCATGTTCAATTTCAAACGCAATCCTGATATCATCTTGGAAATCTATGCTGGGATATTCACAGTTTATCATTCAATGCTAAATCTTCCTGTTCTTCTTGTTAATTATCAAGGTTTTGTGTTAAAGTTGCTTTTTCATTTGAAATAATCCCTGTAGCTTCTACGGATTAATCGATTTGAAAAATCACAGGAAAAATGTTGGCGATAATTGCTTAATTAAGAGTCTCATTTCACCTATGAGCTTAGATGATTTGAATTGCATCTAACTAGCTAACCAAACTATGTATATTTTCTTAGTAGAGAGGTCTGGCCAGAATCAAAAGCCACTGACATGGACGGCAGTCAGCAAGCGATGTTCCAATTTCAAATTGGATCTAGACACCACAGTGAGGTACCGACCTAATCCATCACCACAACCCGTTATTCAGTTTTTAAGTTTATTTATCATTAAGAATATGCTATGGATAACTTTTCTTACATTTAAACGAATCATGCACCTTCATAAAGTACAATAGGAACTTCTACTAGGGAAGAAATAATGAAACAGTTTTTAAAAATCACTGTAGGACTGCAATTCGACGGGGATGAAGAGCTGCAGGAATCCAAGCTTGGAGTTTACATTAGGTAGACCAGACTGGCAAGGCTGAGCCCTTCGTTAGTGATGCAGTTCTTCCAGTTTCATCTGTTTCTTGCATTCGTTACTATTGCATATCAAGTTCTCCGACTATATATATATCTTCTAACATCAGAGACAGATTATATATATAGTTGAGCTGTTCTTAAGTTGTGATTTAATTCAAGTCATGAAGATGAACAAGTGAAGAATAGAGAAAATAAGAGTGGAGGAGGACCTGATGTTTGGTAATGTGGAGGAGGACCTGATGTTTGGTAATGAAGTGGTTTTTCTCGTATGTCCTCATCTGTTATTTTTGGTTTAAAATACGGAATCACATATAATTCCAAGAGAGAGAGATGTGGAAAGAATCTTTTGGTTCTATAGTCTATTCAAAAGTGCAATTCAGCGATCAATATCAGAAGACAATGGGGCTGGCCAATACCCAATAACCAGACAAGTCATTCTTCTATTTTTGATTGGTATCATTGTTTGTAATTTACTTGTAAAGCTCAAATTAGCTAATTAAACTGCCAATCATTTTGGTCTTGGAGAAAAGTTGTTTTTGCTTTACTTACTGTTAGATGTGACTTATTAAGGCAAATGGACGTGAGCGGCACAAAAGTTATACAGGAAGGCAGGAACTATGATTGTGGTCCTTTTCCAAATTCCAAGTTTTCTGAGGCTTGCAAATTTAATGCATCTCACTTTTAAGACGCAGCCGGCAGCCCTAGTTTAGTAACACTTTTCTTTGCCTCCTTGAAAGCAAACTCACAGTCGCTTTCAATTTGCTTAAACAAAAGTCAGAAACATGCATGTGACAGAAAATTCATCATTCAGAGGAAACATATTGATCAGTTTGTTTCGTGCTTCTTTCTGAATATGTTTGACCCATAATCAGAAAATAATGCGATCCTCATGTGCCAATCAGGTGGAAAAAGAGAACTTCTTATCTAACCACAGCGACATCCTGTTCCTGTTTCGTGAAAACTTCTTTTTCTCCAATACAATCTCTCATCATAAATTGAGCCAAATTCCATGTCTAACGTCGAGGATAGTACTAGCAATTTGAAATAAACGAACCACCTTCCAAGTTTACGTGCTTATTAATCAAATTGGCCTACTATAAGGATTTGAAATCAAAGCTTAATCTTTTTTGGAAATTGAAAAGGGATTAACTATAGACAAAACCATAACGTTATTACAATGAGAGCTAATCTAAGAAGATATATACAAGAACAAAAGAGGAATTAAAACGTTAGTAAAATATTCTAAGAAGCTAAGCTAAAGATTCCACGTGAGTTGCATGTTAGGGGAAAGTGAATGAAGAAGATTTTTAGCACTTAAGGCATCTCGAATCCAATTAATAATCCTATCGGTTACTTGATATTTCCCCTCTTCATGAGTAGTATATATAGTAGTAGCGAGGGCAACTTTCACAAAAGAAGTGTTAGTCCGTCCTTTCTGAGAGTTTGTAATAGCCCAATTAAGAGCTTGATCCCAAGAAAAATAATATCCATTAATAGATAGCACATGCAAAAGTTTACTCTAGACGGCTTTAGAATAACTGTAGAGAAAAAAAGATGGCCCCGATCCTCGAGAACCATTTTACATAAGACACAAATTGTATTAGTATTGCCATGCCACCTGTCCTTAGTCCTAAGTTTGTTTTTAATCGCTAGCCATCTAATAAAAGATGCTTGAGGATGTATGGAATTTCGCCATAAAAGCGAAAACCAAGACACCTCGCGTAGACCCCTAAGCAGTAACTGATGACAAGAATTATTAGAAAATGTACTGCTCATATCAAGAGACCAACTTATAGAATCATCATTCAAGAAATTAACCTGTTGGGGTAGGAATTGTACCAGAGTGTCAAAACCTCAATATCTCACATACCATAGACCATTGCAGAGCAAGGATGAGACTTTTAAGTTGAGAGGAATGTTGTTCCTTAAGTGCTGGACCTGATGGTTCTAGATAAGAAGACTAGAGTCAGCCCAATTATCATACCAGAGCCAAGTACGTGCACCATTGCCAACCTTGTGTTTGATATAAGGATGAACCAAGACTCGCAGCTTCATCATCTGGATTAGTATCCATGAGAACTCCCTTGCATAAGGAGCTTGTCAAAAATTCAGATTTTTCAAGTGAAACTAATGAATCCATTTGACCCATAGAGCATTATGATCCGTGTATAAATGCCAAAGCCTCTTGCACATTAAGACTTTCCGCATTGAATAGATAGAAACTATTCCCAGTCCCCCAAACTTCTTAGAAATCACTATCTCACTCCATTTAACCTTCACATTATGAGCATTCGCAAATCTACCAATCCATAGGAAACCTTTTATAAGTCACTGCACCTCTTTAAGCACTTTCCTAGGCAAGCCTATATGAGCAGACTAATAGATATGAAAACTACTTAAGATAGAAATAATAAATGTAATTCGAACAGTATAAGATATAAACCTATTTTGCCATACATTCACTCGTGCCTTAATTCTTTCAAGCAGAGTGAGGCAGTCATTATACTTCGGCTTAAAGGCAATGATGGGAACACCCAAATAAGAAAAGGAGTATTTTTTCACACTTAGCCTAGCTAGATTCTGAATTTCAGTAAGATTTTGCACATCAACAAAGAGATACATACAACTTTTTTTAGTATTAAGCTTCAACCCAGACCAATCAGCAAATATCTCCAATGCATGGATCATCATGGTAATCAATTGAGAATTGGAACCACATAATATCAAAAGATCATTTGCATACAAGAGATGCGAGAGATTGAGACATTCACATTTGTAGTGGAACTGGAAGTTCTTGTTGCATGAGATCAACTTAGTTGTTAGTCAAGAAAAGCCTTCCATCACATGAGTAAACAAATAAGGCAACAACGAGTGTCCTTGACGAATTCCTTTAGCTATCTTTTTTCTACAAATATTTCCATATGATAACTGTATATTTAGTTCTTAATAAAATTAGCAAATGATCTTCTATAAAAATTATTGTATTTTATTATTTATAAGCCAATAAAAGGAATTAGAATGTTTTGTCAATTTATCAAAAGACTTATGGTTCATGATTTTTCTTAATTATACAATTCCTTTAGGGAAATCAAGTATGGAGAAATAATGAATGATCTTTTCATCTTTATAATTTTTTTTAGGAAATTGATTTATTAATGAAATATTTTTGTTAAGACATATATTATGATATCTTATAATGTAATTAATTTTGGGCATTATTTATAATTGAACTTAGATGAAATTATGTGGGACTCTTTTAAGATAAGGTTGATTAAGTTTAAAATTTTAATTAAGATGAGATTTAATGCATAGCCTATTTTGGAGATTATGGCTATCTAAGGTAGCAATATCTTTGTAGATTTGTTTTAACCATTGCCGCCATATTTGGCTATATTTCACTTGATGTGTCAGCTGAATAGTTGTCGTTCTTGTGTGGAAAAATGACAAGTAACTCATGAATTGGTAGCTAGGATTTTTGGGCTATCTTGGAAAAATTTTAGCAGCTGATTGTATGATGATAGTTATCCAATTTTGGAGCTATATATTGTTCAATTTTTTTCTAATGACAATTGGGGGTTGTCTTAGTCGTTTAGTGTATGTAATTTGGTAGCTGATATTTCTGGTTTTTGCATGATTCTGGTCTTGTTGTTCATTAACGATGAAGTGTTAATTTTATAGCTGTCATTTATGACTTGTGGTGTACAAAAACCACAGAAGATTTTGTGATCTTAATAGCTGTTGTTTTTGGTCAATTGTGTGATTTTTGTTGTGCTGATTGGGTGTTGATCGTTTATGTGTTTCTAGTGGCTGTCGATAGTGGTGGTGATGTACAAAACACTTCAGCAGTCATTGTGGATTTTGCAGCTTCGATATTTGTAAAGTTTCAATAAAGAATCATTTATTTGGTTGCAGATTTCTTAGTGGACAACTTCTGATCTTTTTTAAAGAAGTTGGAATTATTAAGGGAGTTATTCTTATTCTCTCAAGTGTATTTTTATCTATTATGGTTTTAATGACTTGAGTTATTTATTTATTATCTTTATTGTTAAATGTTGTTAAGAAAAATCTTCTATTGAGGTTAGCAAAAGTCGATCGTGTTATTGAGTGTGAATTACTTTCACATATTGTGAGTATGAGAGATAGTATCAAGAGTTGAGTGAGTCCGCTCAATATAGCCTTGTATAAAAATATTGTCATTAGTGAAAGTATTAAGCTAGGTAAGGGCCCTGTAGATATAGGCAAGGTTTGCTAACTGCGTTAACAAATTTATGATTTTGATTTGTTATTTGGTGTTTAATCTTTCTATTTTCACTTGTGTTAGAAACAACTACAGCCGAACCAGAATTTTTCAAAACTACATCTTTTCGAATTTTCAACTAGTATCAGAGCAAGTCACCGAATCAGAACTTGGTATGTCAAATTGGTGTAGATCGTGTTTTGCAAATATGTTTACAAGAGAAGGAGCATCAATCACTAGGTCACCTTTGTTAGATGGTTCTAATTATCCTGTGTAAAAATCACAGATGAGAGTATTTATTCAAGCACATGGAAAAAAAGGCGTGGAACTCAGTTTTACTTGGCTAGACATATCCAGTGATGATTAATGCAAAGGGAGAAGTAGTTCTTAAAGATGCACTTGAGTGGACAAGGGCTAAAGAAGAGAGAGCACTTGGAAATTCTCAATCCATACATGTCATCTTCAGTGTCGTTGATGAAGGTCAGTTTTCAATGATATCAACTTATGAATCGACAAAAGAAGTGTGCAATACTTTGCAAACTATATATAAGGGATCGAAATCTGCCAGATGTTGGCAGTGAGATTTGAAGAGCTGAAGATGGATGAGAGTAAAACTATTAGAGACTTCCATAAGAGAATCCTAAGATTCATACCAAAAATTACAGCCATTAAAGAAGCTTATGATATCAATGAATTTTCGTTGGATAAGGAAATTGGGATTCTTATCAACTTTGAGATGAACTTGTTAAGGGATAAACGAGAGAAGAGAAAAAGATTGGCATTACAAGCTAAAATTGGTAAGGTCATGAATTATATAGGAGATGAATCCGACAAGAATGAGGATATGGTGTTATTGATAAGAAATTTTAGCAAGTGGTTAAAGAAGGATAGACCCGAGTTTAGGCAAAATGGTGAGAGCTCATCAAATAGCAATTTCAAACATGTTAATACTCAAAAGAGTGAAAGACAAGTAAAAAAATCCAATGTCATGAGTGTTAAGGCTTTGGACATGTGTAAATAGAATGTGCTAACACTCTGAAGAAGATAAAAGGGAAGTCCTATACAAGCACATGGAGTGAAAATGAATCCGAAAGTAAGTATGGTAGTGAAGAAGAAATTGTAAGTAGTGTTGCGTTAGTTGCTCTATACAACAAAATTCCAGTTGAGTGTTTAACACCATCTAAGAAGGTATAAACTGATAATGAAATTTTGAATAAAACTGTCCAAAACTCTGAGAGAAACACAAATGGATAAGCTTAAAGTTTAATTTCTTATTATAATAATGATGACAATGATTTAGATGACAAAAAGGAATATATTTATGAAGCCTATGAATTAATGTATGCAAAATGAGTGCAAATGTACAAGAAGAATGAAAAGTTAAAGAAGGAAAACTCATATATAAAGAACATTATTCAAGATTTAGAGAAGAAGTTGTCATTTACAATAAATGAGCTTGAAGAAGCAAAATGAAGCTTGTTAGCATGGAAAAAGGAATCAGAATGTTATATAGAGGTACGAAAAAATTAGAACAATTGTTGGAAATTAGTAACATTAAAGGAGACTTGGAAGGTGTTGGTTACAAGGGTAAGTGTTCTAAGGTGAATGATAATAAAATCGATGATGCTAGAATTGTCAAAGGAAAAATCTTAAGGAAGAATCGGAAGTTCATACCTACATGTCACTTTTGTGGGGTTATCAGGCATATAAGACCGAAATGCTATAAGTTATTACAAATGATATTTCAAAGGGCTCAAAACCTAAATCTATACACTCTTCATTAAATTTTCAGCAGTAATCCATAATACCAGAGCACACTTGCGTTTGAAAGGGTCAATTGCAAGCTCTTGTAGTTTTTAAATCCATGCAGGCTACTTCATATGATGGTTGGTATTTTGATAGTGGATGTTTGTGTCATATGATAGGAGAAAAGAGTTACTTGTTTGACTATCAAAGTTGTGCAGATGGGTATATTACTTTCGGTAATAGAAAGACGGCTTCAGTTATTGAAAGAGGGACACTCTGCGTGGATGGGCTGCCACAGTTTAAGAATGTTCTTCATGTTAATAGGTTAAAAGCAAACTTGATAAATATCAACCAGCTTTGTGATGATGGATTATTAGTTAAATTTATAGGTGATGAGTGCAGGGTGTTAACCGAAAAAGGAGAATATCTTGTGAGTGACAGATGATCAGTAGACAATTGTTATATGTTGTAGGTCACTACTTCTTATAAATCAACCTCATCTAATCACAATAGAAGTCAATGGCATCAAGAGCTTGGTCATTTTATTTTTTTGATAATTAAAGCTTGGTCATTTTAACTATGAGCTTATCAACAAGTTGAGGAAGTTTGAAGCTGTGAGAGATTTGCCCATAATGAACAAAGAGAATAAGACGGTATGTAGTGCATGTCAAATAGGTAAATAGACGAGAGTGCCACATTAAAAGATTAAACATGTTACTTCCTCACGTATATTGGAATTAATTCACATGGACTTGGTTGCTCCAATACATCATGTTAACAGTGGTGGAATGAAATTTTTTTGACTTGTGTTGATGATTACTATAGATACACTTTGGTATCATTTTTGAAAGAAAAATCAAATACTTTTAAGGCTTTTAGAAGCCTATGTGTGTGGGTAATGAACATGAAAAATATGACAATGTTGAGAATACGATCAGATCACAGAAAGGAATTTGAGAATGCAAGCTTTAATGATTTATGTGATAAACATGGTATCATACAAGAATTTTCAGCACCTAAAACTCCACAATAAAATGGAGTTGCATAGAGGAAGAATCAAACCTTTCAAGAAAAGGCCAGATCTATGTTGAATGGAAAAAAAATGTCAAAGTGGTTTTGGGTTGAAGCGGTGAATACATCATGTTACATATATAACAGAGTTCATCTTAGACGTATATGAACAAAACATCTTATTAACTTTGGAAGGGAAAGAAACCAAATATAAACTACTTTCATGTTTTTGGCAGCAAGTGTTACATTCCTAGAGATCGGGAACAACTCAAAAAATTTGAAAGCAAGAGTGATGAAGGGATCTTTTTTGGATATTCAATCCATAGTATAGCATACTGAGTGTTCAACAAAAGAACCAAGAAAGTGCTAGAATTCATAAATGTTGTGATAGATGATGTATCTCAATTAAATGATAAAGTGGCAGAAGAGAACATACAAAACCATTCTTACGAACCAGCTCAAACACGCAACGAGACAAGAATCGATAACTGCCCAAATTTGCGGTTAGTTACTGTTGTTGAAGAAACTGTCCATGTAGAAGAATTGTCAGTTGCTTCGGATTATCAAACTAACAAGACATTCGACGCGAAAATAATTCCTTCAAATAATGAAAAATTGAGAGAAAATGATTTAAACAGGGATCCTCCTTCACGGATCAGAAAAATTCGTCCAATTGAGAATGTAATTGGAGAAGTCAGTGAGAGAAGAAAAATAAGGGAAAGAAAAAGAATAGATTATTGAGAACTAGCGGGACTTTTATGTTATACCTCTTCATTTCAGCCTAAAAATGTTAAAGAAGCCTTACAAGATGAGTTTTGAACAGTAGCTATGTAAGAAGAATTGATTCAATTTGCTCACAATGACGTATGGGGATTAGTGCCAAGACCATATAATGTGAATGTAATTAGAACAAAATGGGCGTTTCGTAATTAAAAACTGATGAAAAAGGCAATGTGACTAGAAATAAAGCCAGGTTAGTGGCTCAAGGTTATGCTCAAATTGAAAAAATAATTTCGTTGAAACTTTTGCACCAGTGGCAAGACTTGAGTCAATCAGACTACTTTTTGGTATATCATGTGTGAAAAACTTCAAACTATACCAAATGGATGTGAAGAGTGCATTCTTGAATGAGTTTATATAAGAAGAGGTATATGTTGAGCAGCTGAAAGGTTTCATTGATTCAGTACATGTTGATCATTTTTTCAAGCTAAAGAAGACTCTTTATAGTCTCAAGTAAGCGCCAAGGGCTTGGTACGAAAGACTTACTCAATATCTACTTAAGCAAGGTAGTTTGATAAGATCGTATTTCTTAAAAAAATTCAGATCTAACTTAATGATTGCACATATTTATGTTGATGATATTGTGTTTGGTTTCACTCATCTGAAGATGGCGGATGAATTTGTGAAATTGACGACGTATGAATTTGAGATGAGTATGATAGGTGAACTGAATTTCTTTTTGGGTTTACAAATTAAACAAGTGAAGGATGACATCTTTGTATCACAAACTAAATATGCAAAGAATTTAGTGAATAAGTTTGGTCTTGAAAATGCAAGGCATGCTAGAACTCTTATGAGTTTATCTATGAAGTTGAACAAAGAGGATAATGGGAAAAGTGTCGATATACACCTATATAGAAGCCTTATTAGAAGCCTATTTACTTAACCACAAGTAGACTGGATATCAGTTATAGTGTTGGAGTTTGTGCTCGATATCAATCTAACCCGAAAGAGTCACATTTGACAGCGATAAAGCCGATTATCAGGTATGTGAGTGGTATTTCTAAGTTTGGTTTATGGTATTTATGTAATTCTACCTCCTATTTGGCTAGGTATAGTGATGCAAATTGGGCAAAAAATTTGGATGACCAAAAAAACACCTCAGGGGGTTGTTTCTTTCTAGGTAATAATCTAATTTCATGGTACAATAAGAACAAAAATTCCATCTCCTTGTTAACCGCAGAAGTGGAATACATAGTTGCTGGTAGTTGTTGGTCACAAATTTTATGGTTGAAACAAATGTTGGAGGATTATGGAATGAATCAAGATGTGTTGACAGTTTTGTGTGATAACAAGAATGCTATAGATATCTCAAAGAATCCGGTTCAGTAGTTGAAAATGAAACACATCCACTTGAAGTGTCATTTTATAAGAGAGCTTGTGGAGACAAAAGTTGGAGGTCTTTGCTATGTAGAAACGGAGAAGCAATTGGTCGATATTTTTACGAAACCTCTTGATTCAATCAGGTTTGAATTTCATCTAGGGTCTTTGGGACTATGTGCTTTACGATTTAATATATTTAGTAAAAAGGAGGGGGAGGGAGGAATCTGAAGGGATTAAATCCCTAATTTGTCTTTCTTTCATTTTCATTACCGCCTACTAAAACCCATTCCCTCCTTTCTTTATTTTGTACTTTGGTTTGTATTTTGGCTCTGTTATCTTCCCCTACAGGATAACTTAACCTCTCTCATCACTTGGGTATTTCTCTCTCGGCTCTCTCTCTCTCTCCCCATTGACACCACTCACTTCATCTTCCTTGGGTTTTCAGTTTTTGGAGTTCAAATGGGCATGACAAAACATCAAGCTTCATCTTCTGTTGTGCAGAAGTCACCGTCGACATCCATTCCCTCCACTGCCAGCCCTACTTGACATTCTAGTTGACTTTAACTTCATCCAACACGTGGGAGAATAATTATTGGGGTTGAGTCTTCCTCAAAAGTGCCTATTGATAATCCCAACTTCTCCTTTGTTTGGGTCAAGCCATCGGTACACGAGGATGCATTGCACTTGCTATTTTCACTAGTAGAGGATTATAAACCTATTTTCGACAAAGCTCCTATTGAGAATATTGTTCCCAGTTTTACAATTGGGTCACCACCAACTGTCCCTCTTGCTGCTCCTTAGAAATTGACCAAACAACTAGCTTAGAAATCAATCCAATCATCTTGCAGAGTCTCTCCAGTCAAAATGTCAACTGATAATGATGTGTCCTGTACATTTTACACTTCTGATGCAGCACAAAAATGGGACTCCATTTCTGTCATCGGGTTATTTTTTGATCATCGTATAAATCTAGATGAATTTTAGCAATTTCGTTTGGATGTTCTGTTGACTGAAAGAACCTTATTGAATCCTACATTGTGACCGCAACACTTTGATTCTGCCTTGGTGAAAGAACTTTAATGTAATTTGGATAAAGATAGATTGACTAAATCTGCTTTGTGCCATCAATTGCTGTATGTGAGGGTAAATTGATTCAATTTGATTTTGATAGGTTGAATTTATTGTTAGGGTTTGATAATCTGCTTGGTGAACGTATTTATAATGATGATTAGACTGTGAAAAATGATATGATGAAAACTATGTTAATTAGAGGAAGATTAATAGTATGGCCATCTACTTCGGCTTTGCGTGCATCTGTGTTGATGCAAAAATATTTTGTGATGATGAGCTTAGTTGCATTTTTAAACTTTGATTTATCTTGTTTTAAATGTGTAATAATATATGTGGACAAGCAGATTTTACATGTTAGCAAGTTACTTTCAGATTAGAGCTATATTGTTTTGATGATAACTTGGTTGAAATGCATAATGTAGGCAACAAAGAGTCTGGAGATATTCGTTGGAAATCTGGTAACCAAGGACAGTGGGAGTAGGAGTCTTTAGGTGAATTTTTCGCATCTTTACACATCACATGGTATAAAACAGCTTCTAAGGTGTAACCTTAACGAATTAAATTTTCTTTCATTAGTTACCTGTTTACAGTCTCTGGTGATGCTGCTGTACTTCCTTCGCTCTGTAAAGAATTAAATGTATGACTCATGTATGACACATTGACAATACACTCTACTGAGGTTTGTGAATAAATATTAAAAGAGTGCTGAATGCCATGTTACTTGGAATAGGACTGGCTTATGATCCCTAGTCCCTAGGTGATCCTCTTTCACTTAGTGAGACATAAGGCTTAAGGCATCTTTCTAGTTGAAGCATGATTATCTTGGTATTGAATGTTGTGTCGATGAACCAAATCATACTGTTCAATGAAAGTGAGACTATGACTAATACAAATCATAAAATAAGCTTAATTGGATAATAATAATAAGCAAGTAAATTTTTAGCAAAAAACATATTGAGACATTGTATAGAAATTTAAAATATTGTTCAATATTATGGATTATGCGAAAGGTTGCAAAAATATTTTGGCAATGTTTTTATCAAGACCTAGGGAGAACACTTATGTTGATGAGCCCTAGGTTATGGGCATTGTTGTGCATTTGTATCCAGCAGACTTGGTCTCCCCCTATTTTTCTTCTTCTTAGGCTTCCACCTGGACTTGGGCTCTGGCCTCCTTCAACACATGATCATGGGCTTGTCTAACTTCTCCAAAGGCAGACCGGGCCACCTTCTGTGTTTCTAAACTCAGTCCTTAGCCTATCCTTTTATTGACCCATTCCTCTTTATTCTTTGTATCTTTTCTTCTCTTCTTTATTTGTTTTGTGTAACAAAAAGTTGTTGCATTATTCCCTGCATAGCTGTAATTAGTTACTTACTTTTTCAGTCTTTGTACAAGTCTATATATACACAACAACTATTTAATAAAAAGGTTGAAGTTGTTTTTTACCAGTTTGTTGTTTTCCTATCATAGTATCAAAGCCTCACAGCAGCTCTTTGTCTTTCTCCTTTTGGCTTCCTTCTTCGTGGTCTTCAGTTGTCTAACAACATCACACTTGTCTCTTTCTTCTTCTTTCTTCCTTCATCATGCCTGGCCCTACATACGTACAAATTACTGCAAATCA
The DNA here is from genome assembly GCA_027563865.1 of Erythroxylum pelleterianum. Classification (NCBI taxonomy): domain Eukaryota; kingdom Viridiplantae; phylum Streptophyta; class Magnoliopsida; order Malpighiales; family Erythroxylaceae; genus Erythroxylum; species Erythroxylum pelleterianum. The sequence continues at coordinate 13,113,893 of JAOQMR010000002.1, read as the reverse complement.
AGGTCAGCATGATCAAAATAATTATAGACCAGAGGATCATCTAGTAAGCCCCTACTACTTACATCCAAATGAAAACCCCTCTTTTATCCTTGTTTCTTCTCCCTTGACCGGTACAAATTACCTTTCATGGGAAAGATCCATACTTATGGCCCTTCTATCAAAAATAAAACTAAAATTCAGTGATGGTCTATCATCATGCCCCATAGAGATGACCCCTTGTTTGTTTATTAGGAAAGAGGCAACACAATGGTCTTATCTTGGCTCTTAAGATCAGTATCTGAATCCATAACACAAAGTGTGATATGGTTTGATTTAGCATTAGATGTTTGGAAGGTCCTAGAAGGAAGATTATCCCAAGCTGACTCTTTTAGAATATCAGATTTACAAAAAGAAATCTATGATTTCTGCCAAGGAACCCTTTTGGTCTCAGACTACTACAGCCACTTAAAGATGCTATGGGATAAGTTCTTCAATCTCAGACTTATGCCTAAATGCAATTGTCAACCCCAGTGTTCCTGTGATCTCCTAGCTACCATAAAATCCTATCAAGATGGTGATTGTGTGATCAGATTTCTTAGTGGATTGAATGAGTCCTTTTCTCCTGTTAAATCTCACATCATGCTTATGTATCCTTTAACTAACATCAAAAAGTTGTTTGCCATGGTTGCCTAACATGAAAGACAACTAAACCTTCCCTTCAGCACTCTCTCTACACCTTCTATTGAACCTCAAGCCTTCTATGCCAAATCTGACTCCAAAAAACCTCACTATCCTAATAAGAAACCCGTGTGCACCTTTTGTGGCAACAATAGCCACATAGGAGCCAAATGATATCGCAAACATGACTACCCTCTCAACTTCTCTCAAACCTCCAGAAACTCTTATTCCACTAGAGACAACCATTAGAACAGATTTAAGACAATTAACCAAGTGGAAACTAACCTTGAAAATGTTGCAGTAGAATTTGATGACTCTCCTATACAGAATCTTCTCAAGAGTCTCCTGGTTATCACCTCACTGTAGAACAATACAGCCAGCTACTTCATCTTCTATATAGAGAAGGAAACATAAAAGGAAAAACAATCAACACTTCTCAGGTCAACATAATTTCTAGTACTTATAAAGGTATTTTCAAACCTATTTTACCTTTAGTTTTATGATTATCCATATGGATTCCTAATTCTGGAGCTATAGACCACATCATCTACTCTCTAGATCAATTTTCAACCTACAAAACAATAGACAATTTAACAGTCAGATTGCCAAATGGTGAATTTGTCCCTGTCACCTACATTGGGACTGTCCACATCTCTTTCCTCACCCTCACAAATGTTCTCTTTGTGCCTATACTTTTTTTTAAATCTTATTTCCATTAGTAGACTCACTAGACATTGTCATTGTCAACTAATTTTTTCTCCTGACTAATGTCAAATTTAGGACACCAAGTCACTGAAGACAATTGGTTTTGTTAGACAAGTCAGTAGATTATATCATCTCACTACCCACTTCTTTGCAGTGCTTCTACACCTCAAGACAACTTATGAAAGAAAAGGCTAGGGGACTTATTTAATCAAAGACTAAAAAGTCTATTTAAAATTGAACCTTCTGTAATTTTTCAAAGCATTGAATAGTTTGATGTTTGTCACTTTGCTAAACAAAGGAAATTACCATTCTCTCTTAGTCTATCAATTGCAAAATCTTGTTTTAATCTCATACATGTAGATATTTGGGGTCCTTACCATACACCTTCTGCTCTAGGATATAATTTCTTTTTAACCATTATGGATGACTATAGTAGAATGTTAAGAAAATGGATGAAAATATAGTGATATTATTGATAATAGCTATAGCCTCGTAGGAAATTCCTCAAGGACTATGCTCCAGC
>JAOQMR010000002.1:13032030-13043988 GCA_027563865.1 Erythroxylum pelleterianum | reverse complement strand
TATTGGAATTTCAAAAAAGACCTAAAGAGTGTACATATGCAATATTTATTTGTTAAAACACTATAAGACCAGTTTACTACACACTTTATATTATTCTTGATTAATTTATTGACTTTTTAAAATTATTATATTTAATTTGATATCAACACAAAATTTTAAATTCACAAATACCTAATCACGTACCCCCTCTTAATATCATTCAGAAGCAACGAAATAAAATATAAAAGAATATTTAAAATATATATTTCTGTTCTTATTTTGAAATCAGTTTTATATATATATATATATAGAGCAAGGTTTTTGAATACCAATAGACAGTAGGAATAATTAAAAGTACAATTAGTTGCACTTCTATTGATCAGTAATAGCACCTAAAGCTTTGTATAGGGTTGAAAGCCAAATTATTATCTCAATGGGGTTGAGATTTACTATTGTTGATTAGAACATAGTGGAGCCTAACGATCAATAATAACTTGTAAAACAGTTATAATTTAAGATTGTTAAGGGTATAAGCATGAAATTACTAGGAAAAGTCTGGAAATAAATATTCTCGTATCCTCGAGCATTTGGTATAAGCTCCTTTCAATTTGAGATTTATTATTTTGAGGGAAGAATATAATATTAGAATTATTCATAACTGAACATAGTGACAAGCATGTATTAATTTAATTAACTTAACTAGTTAACGATGTATTTGGTTTTTGCACCCAAAAGTTGAGGACATTGTATGGACAATTGGCATAGAGATGATCTTCTTCTTTTTTTTTTTTTTGTGAATGGAATGTTGACGTATTTGGCAATATTTTCACCAGGGAAGCTTTCTAACCAATTGTCAGATGAAGCAAGAGGAACTTAAAAGAGTGATTACGGAGGCCTTGGGTAACAAAGTGAAACCATTATTTTGTCAACTGGTTGGTCCTGTCAACTAAAAGAATTTACAAGACTGTTTTTAGATAACTTTGCTAATGTTAAGTTGGCTTTGGCTTACGATCATAAAAGGTTTCACTAACCATTCTGGAGGACATAGGTTGGGTAGACCCTCCATCCTCCTACCGATTTGTGCTTTCCATGGAGCGATTGACGCAGAGTTAAACAGTTAGCACATTAAAGATCTGGAAGCCTGAATATTCTGTAGGAAAGTCCCTTTATTTCCCGCTCTATTGCTAGATTGACCATTTTTATTTTTTCAGATTTCAGAAATCAAGCTCATTTATATATATTAAATGCTAACATTCTCCTAACTGAAACTGAAAACAACAGGGAAGCGTGTAATCCATATGCAGCGGCAGCTTATGGAATTTTAGGATATTGAACGGGTGGCCGGGCATTTGGATTTGCTACCAACTTGGCATGCCATTTGCACATGGAGCTTGCTTGGACACAAGGCTTTGAAGATAAGCATAATTTAATCCTTATACTTGATTAGAAAACAAATCAAATCATGAGTTTATCTACTAGTACTATATTCAATCTACCTTCGTATATAGCTGTACAATCCTATGTCAGAGAAGGAGATAGTTCACTACAAAAGAAACGTTATGAAAATTGGCACATAAGAAGCCATTTTATTACAAAAGTTGGACCATCATTAATGATAATATGTTCTTTTTCTTCTTGATAAAGACCAACTATTACAGTTTAAGACGAGAAGTTGTATTCAATACCATTGTTTCATCTTCTTATCAAAAATGCCTGGTCCATAGGTATACTTGAAAATTTCAACAAGGAGGGGAAACTGCAACAAAATGAAAAGTGTAACAGGAACACTAGCAAGCAGGACGATTGGGATGACAGTATGCCATTCTGCATTCAGGACTATTACAAGGGTAGCACAAAAGGAGACCATCATGGACGCAATAGAGAAAAAGAGCGAGGAAAGGCCAATAATCAACTTTGTAGGCAAAGATACGAGGAAATCCTCCTGTGAGTAGCGTGATGTTAGGATTCCAAGAAACATCAACACCGAATTAGAGGAAGCAAATAAAGAAATGGAATCTGAGATTATGAAGACCAAATATGGCTTTGGATATGTGGAGATTGGTTTGTTTCTTTCTAAGGGACTTCCACTAGGTACAGTAAAAATAGCAGCGAACATTACGGTAATGATGAGAGCACCAACCACAGTTGAGGAAGTAGCAGTCTCTTTCATCCATTTCTCTCCATCTGCCATTAACTGTTTGTGGCTCCTATCAAATATTTGCTGAGGTTTTTCACCTTCCATATTAAACAAGTCTTTGTGATATGGCGGCACTAAACTCTCCACCTCCTGCATTTATATTGAAACAAGCAATAATTTTAATTAAAATTATAAAAACACGTGTAATATACTAATATATTTTCACTAACATCTACAATAATAAAATGAGATAGATAACACAAATGAATTTTCTCTTCTACAGCAATCAGGATACAAACAACTCGGATAATAAATAAATGCTAGTAAAAATGTTAAATCTATAGTATTATTTACCTTAAACCATTGCAGTTCTCTTTGCATCTGAAGAGCCGCGCCTGAGATGCTGGCAAGTCGAGAATCAGGTGCCAAAGTTCCTGCCAAGTGCAGCATACTGTTCCCAAAGTAATCGCATGGGGCCGTCCATCCAGTATTTTGTGAATCAAGCCCGTAAATAAGACTATAGATCTTTTCCTGACGATATGAAATGGCAGCCATTATCACGTGTCTTCCAAAGACATCAGTATAGTACATGCGCTGTGGATATGCTTTAATCAACTCAACCACAAACTCAGCAATCCCATTCTTTACAGCTTCCGCAAGGGCATCCTCTACTACTCCTGTTGGGAGATCTCGGAGTTCTTTGGTTGATATATAGCTACACATGCAGTGTAGAATCTCAAGAGCATAGGCATGTGTCAACTTCATTTCATATATTTGCTCTACTCCTACAAAAGATCCTGGAGGGATATAACACATTAAGAACAAAAGTAAGTCTTTGTAAGCTAAATGAGTTGTAAATTATGATGAGGATAGGTGTTACAAGAACAAGATACAAAGAAGAAAATTGTAAAGCCGAAGTAACTTACCTAGTAATTTCAAAATACGCCATCTTATACCATTCCCTGAAAATTTAATTAAAAAATCATATAACTGTGAACAAATTTTATATATTATTAAAGCAGCTCTCAATACATTATGTTAATTTAATTTTAGAATTCTTCTTAGATCACTAATTAGCATCATACTTAATATCTTTTTTTTACCTCTTTATCTTTTTTGTTATTTTAAATTTGTCTGCAATTTTTTATTTGGCAAAATTATCAATATGCCTTTTTTTAACCCTTAAAGTAAGTATTTTAGTAGTTATTCTTTCAAATTTTTGATAAATAAAAAATGGATCATTGAATCCAATATATTAAAATTAATATTTTATTAATTATTGAAAGATAAACAATAGAGTTTACTTTTTTTGTTTCACTATAATGATATTATGAACTTAAATTCCTATTAGAGGAGAATTCTTAGAAAAACGCAACAATATTATACACATTTGACGCTGGTTAACATAAATATTAATTATTAAAAATAAACAATAGAGCTTACTTTTTCGTTTCAATATATGAAAAACCTGCATTAAGTATTATGAACTTAAATTTCTATTAAAGGAGAATTCTTAGCAAACGCAACAACATTATACATGTTTGACGTTGGTTAACGTAAATTCTAATTGATGTATTCTATTTGTTATAATTGAGTTACAACTGCATTAATCAATTTAGTTGATCTAAAACAAGGGAACCAAAAGTTGAAAACAGTAACACATATAAGATAGCCATGCATAGTAATAAGTTGAGGAATTTACATTAAATTATTATTTGCTATATATAGTTATGATTGCTAAATCTAGAGTTCACGGAGACAAGTGTTACAAAAAATTTTCTAGACACTAAACTTATATGACAAGTTTTTGTCTACTACTTTGTATGGTAATTTTACTTAGGTCCGTTTAAGCAAGACTTAGTCTTCCCACATGATTGTTAACTAACAAAACTCTGTTCTTATATGCCTCACGACCCCTATAATGTTCAACTCATACTTTTACTTGAATACTATGAAAGCATTAAACGATCAAAGGAAATAATAAACACATAAGAGCTACGGTAAAAATCTACCTTTATTACTTTCACAAAAATACACACGGGAATACTCTCTCTCAATCTATTTCCTTCCCAACTATCTCTCCCCTCCAAGAACAAGGTTCAAATAAGCTATTTATAGGCACGTCTAACTTTACAATACAAAATCCTAATTGAACTGAGCTAATTAGATCACCTATATCCTTTTCAAATTACATCACATTAATGAGATTTAGCTAACTAATTGAATGACTCTCTCATTGAAATAAGCCTCTATCTAATAGGATTTAGCTACATTATAACTAACAAAATAAGAGATTATATTTAATTAAGAACGATACATCTATATCCATGAAGAACTCTACTATATCTTTTAGAACTGATATATATCTATTATAATCTTATCTACTACATTATCCAAGATCTCTCATTAATCTCTATCTATTTGATGATGAGTTTTCCAAGCTCAAAGCCTTTCATAGCATACTGGTTTGGTTAAATGCTTACTTATGTTAAATCCATTAATCATGGTCTGTCTATTTAAGCATATGTTAAGTCCTTAAAACTCTCATATGTCTCTCTCATATATGTGATCAATTTAACCTTCAACCCAAGGTCCATCTGATTAAAGATTTCCGCCATTGTGCACTAATGCATGCCAATTCATTGACAATACATGTTTTCCTTGCCTACTAGCAAGGCTTTATCGTGCTCTGTCATCTTGAGTGCCAAACATTGATTAAGGCTTGTCAATGCCCACACAATTCCATAATTTATACTTAGGGTTCTAACAACCACTCTTATTAGAAGAACTTAACACCTTCGTCAAAATAATTCGTTGACACTCCTACAAACGTGGCTCTCTCAAAGATTTCTTAGTCATTAGCACATCTCTAACGTACTATATTCCCTCTCTGTTGGGTTTGTCTTAGGTTTTGTTTAGATGCTCCTTCCCAAGGCTTGTTACACCTAATATAGCATAGAACTGAGGTGAATAAGAAGTAAGATCTTCCTCCTTTCGAGGAATTGGCCCTAGGAGTGTCTCCACTCTCTTGACGCATTTTGTCAAATTGTTGCCTCTTGCCATATTGATATTTTAGCCCTGGCAGTAATTGTTACAAAGGTTTTTCTAGAGACCAAACTTATACCGCAAGTTGCACTCACTCCTTTGCATGATAATCTCACTTAGGTTCGTTTATGCAAGACTCAAATCTTTTCATGTAATTGTTGACCAACAAAACCTTGTTCTTGAATGCATCATGACCTTTGTAACATTTAACTCACACTCTTGTAAGAATACTATGAAAGCACTAAACTATTAAAGGCAACAATAAATATATAAGAGCTATGGTAAAAGCTAACATTTATTACTTCCTTAAAAGTATACAAATGAATGCTCTTTCGTAATGCATTTCCTTCCTATCTATCTCTCCTCTCCAAGAGCAAGGTTCAAATAAGTTATGTAATATGCACCTGTGACTTCACAATTCAGAATCATAATTCAACCAAACTAACTAGATCACATATATCCATATGAGATTACATCACATTAACCAATTGGATGAAACCCTCATCCAAATAAGTCTTTATCTAATAGGATTTAGCTACATCACAACTAACAAGATAAGAAAACACATTTAATTAGGAATGATACATCCATATCCATGAAGCACTATACTATCTTCAGATGATTCTCCCATATGTTCTTTATCTTTTAGAGTTGATGTATATTTAATATGATCTTACTCTCTACATCATCCAAGATCTCCCATTGATCTCTATCCATTGATGATGAGTGATCTAAGCCCAAAGCCTTTCATAGCACAATGATCTAATCCAATGCTTACCCATGTCAAGTCCATTAGTCATGATATGTCTATTTGACAAGCACACATTAATTCCTTAGAGCTCTCACATATCTCCCTTATGCATATGCTCGTGCTAACCATCAACCCAAGGTCCATCTCAAGCTATGTTTTAGTCTCAGATTCGAATCTTGCATCTCATCAAATATTTCTGCCATTGTGCACTAATGCATGCCAATTCAATGACAATGCTCATTTTCCTTACTTGCAAGTCTTTACTGTGTTCTGTTGTTGTGAGTGCTAAACATTGGTCAAGGATCGTCAATGCTCGTACGATTCTATAATTTAGACTTAGGGGTTTAAAAAACTACCCTCATCAGAAGAACTTGACTTCCTCGTTGAAATAATTTATAGAAACTCCTTCAAATGTGTTTCCTTCAAAGACTCCTTAGTTATTAGCACATCTCCAACATACTATGTTCCCTCTCTGTTGGGTTTGTACTTGCTTTTGTTTGGATGCTCCTTCCCAAGGCCCATTACGCCTAACATGGCATAGAACTGAGATGAATAGGAAGTGACATCTTCCTCCCCTCGAGGAATTGGCTCTATACGTGCATTCATTATGTTGACACGTTTTTCAAATTGATACCTCTTGTTGTATCTATATTTTGACTTTAATACCATTTGTTATAAAGGTTTTTCTAGACACTAAACGTATACCACAAGTCGCGCCCTCTCCTTTACATAACAATCTCACTTAGGTCTATTTAAGCAAGACTCAACGTTTCGACGTGATCGTAGACTAACAAAACCTTATTCTCAAATGCATCACGACTCTCGTGATGTTTAACTCGCACTTTTGCAAAAATACTACAAACGTACTAAACTATCAAAGGTAACAATAAACATACAAGAGCTATGGTAAAAACCAACCTTTATTATTTCTACAAAAGTATACAAAGGAATGCTCTCGCTCAATATGTTTCCTGCCCACCTATCTCTCCCCTTCAGGAGCAAGGTTTAAATAAGCTATTTACAACCACCTCTGAGTTTACAATTCAGAAGCCTAATTAAACTAAACTAACTAGATCGCCTCTATCTTTATGAGATTACATCACACTAATTAATTGGATGACACACTCATCCAAATAGGTCTCTATCTAATAGGATTTAGCTACATCACAACTAACAAGATAAGAGATTATATTTAACTAGAAATGATGCATCCATATCTATGAAGAGCTCTACTATCTTTAGATGATTCTCCCACATATTCTTAATGTTTTAGAGCTAATGTATATTTATTGTGATCTTATCAGCCACATCATTAAGATCTCTCATTGATCTCTATCCATTGATGATGAGTTATCTAAGCTCAAAGCCTTTCATAGCACGTTAGTTCGGTCCAATGCTTACCCGTGTCAACTCTATTAGTCATGGTCTGTCTATTTGAACACACATTAAGTCCTTAGAGATCTCACATGCCTCCCTTATATATATGATCCAACTAGCTTTCAATCCAAGGTCCATCTCAATCTCAACTTGAATTATTTAGTTTAACAAAAGTTTTCCATAACATTATTTAACTAGCCTTATCTTGAAGTGTAATTTTGGATGGAATGAATTACTAAGACAAGAATGTCATATTGGTATAACAATATAATCTCCCAATCTAATAATAATAATGTAAACTGATGGAAGTATTATGTGATAGAAAACAAAAATATACCAGGATTTATCATGTTGCGTGGCTTGGCTGGGGCGTGTTGCGAGATCTGGATACGAGTTTCACTGTGGGCAACAGGGACCTCTACATGTATCACTGTTATTTACAAAGAGTAGACTTGTGAGAAATGAAAAACATTAAAAAGATAGTGATAAAGAGTATATAAATAGTGCTTACAGGAGTAAATCCAGCGTTTCCAAAATACAAGTCGAGAACAGCTATGAAATCTTGAGGCTGCCGTCGCCAGAATGAAGAACGGGATGCAATTTTTAGAATCTGAAGCCAGAGTGAGAGATGGGCAGCGCCGAAGAAGATCCAAGCCAACATCTTTTTGGATGAAAGGAAAGAAGAATAAGATAATGAAATTCTTGTTGAAACTATGGGCAAGACAATAATACATACAGCTCATACCAAGTATTCCACTAAAAATGCAGTTACAGAGTAACGTAGTTCCGTTAAACCCATTTTCTGGATAAAAACGATCAGGTGGGGTGAGGGAATAAAGATAGGAAGCGGTTTCTCTGTGGACTCCCGAACATGCGAAAATAACTGGAAGTGTACCTTGCAAGTCGGGAATGCAAACCAAATTGCTGTTTAACGAGATTAGGAATTCACAAGTTTCAGTCATTCCATTATATGCAGTGCTAGTAAGAGCTGTATAACCCCATGAATCTTGTATTTCCAAGTCACTTTTTTCCATTAACTTTGCTAATTCTTGGGTTATGTCGCCTTTTCCAGCTCTAGCAGCAATATGAATAAGCAATGACCCAAATACTGCCACTTTGGCATTTAAGGCCTCGGGGTGTGAATCAATCTCAGATTTCAAGCCTATCCAATCACCTCTGTAGATAGCCGCGTACATGCGCCCATATTTGAGATGATCAATCACAAAATTCCCTGCATCCCGATGCACACCACATTGCTGTTTCAATTAAAAATATTTTTGAGTTGACAATTCACGGAACATAATGATACCCTACTTACACGTAGTTAACTGGTATATCGCTATTATGGAGGGGGGTTGTGAGAGTGTGGATAGATCACCGAAATTGAGTCCCATTATAACGTTTCGTGGGGCATCCACTCGATCAAGTCCAAGCAACTGCAGTTCATACATTTTCGCCAAAGAGTCCCACACAATCTTCGCGGAGATGATATCGTGAAACTTTGAGAGTATCTGGGGGTCGCAAAAGCTTCGAATTGTGGCCAGAGCAATTTTGTTCATAGCGTTCCAATTATCACTATTTCTTGGTATGCTTCTTGGCTCTACGGCCTCCCAAACCCCCTTCGCTTCAAGATTTTTTCTCATGATCCCACTCCACTCTGGATAATTTGCGAGTGTTAATCTGTTATACATATACAGAAAAGAGTAGTAAATATTATATATATACGTCTCTCCCACATAACATTAATGTTAGTTACAGATTATATATAGTATTTTCATCATAGGGAATAGATTAGAGATACTTCAACTTATAATTAAGAAAGGTTATTACAAAATTGGAACACATGTATAGAGAGCGACAAGTTTTTAGGATCCCATTAAAATTAGTGGTCATTAATATTATTCTTTTAGCAGAGAAAGGATCAAGCATATTTAATGATGAGCTTACACGGGCGGTAGGATTTCAGTGGAGGGTAGTTGATTGTTACTCGGAGCAGTAGTCATTCCAAAAACTGATGATATGTATCAAGACCTGCATAGCAGGTACAGTGAAAAAGATAATGAGATATCTGATCCCACTCGAAGAACTACAAATTGAGCCAAGAGTAGTACTAACCAGTTGTCAAGTTGCTAAGCAGAGTCGTTCTCGTTGATGAAGTACAGTATGCTCAATGGTGTATGATGAAGAGATGGTGCTGCTGCTTTTATAATTATTAGCATGTTTGTTAAGCATTAAGAATGGACCATTTTCTTCCATTCATTTTCCTTTTCTTTTACATTTTCATCTTTTAGGTTTATCTCTACGTGCTTCACGTTGTTGGTACTGTATATATATATTAAAAGGTCAGTACCTTTACTAAAAAATGGACTATAATCAACCTCATTATAGTGATCATATCATACCCCTGAAAGAATTACAAGAAACATTATAGATAATAACATGATTGTAAACTTGCATCAACAGTTTGTGACGGTAATAATTGTAGCATTAATTTAAGGTGGGTCAAAGTGTCATTAATCAACGACGATGATGCACGATAAGACAGTTGCTTTATTTCTTCTTTATCCACTAACAGTTTGCTTTTTCAACCTGGACAAGCGGATTCAATTAGTTGCAAAAAGGAAAGAAAAGGTTAAAGATCTCCTTATCTTAGTAGGACAATGCCTTTTCTGGCCTTGTCGTTGTATCCACATGAGTTTATTCATCCCATTCTCATAAAGCATTATATGAACTATGTTTACATTTGACAGAATACTGGATTCCACCGGACTCTTGGATTATCTTTTAATCTTTGATAAACAAACCCTGCTTAGCAATAGAAATGTAAACTATCCTAAAAATAACATGATTAAAATTTTTACAAAAGCAAACCAAACCTTATCGTTAAAGAATCTAATTTACCAATAGACCATGTGGATCGTCTTGATCTTGATCCTCATTTTGGTGAGGATAGTCACGAGAAAGTAAACACCGAGATTTGAGCTTAGATTTCTTCTTCCTTCTCCGTTCAAGTCGAATTCTGGCTCCATATATTGGACTGAGATGTATCGACGAAGTTCAGCATCAAAGTTCGAATCCGGGCTTTGTAAACAATACTCAGGGCCGGCCCTGGGCAAGGGCGAGCAGGGCGCCCGCCCAGGGCCCTCAATGGAGCCCCCTCTCTAAACTAAAATTTCTTGACCAAAAAAATATTTTTTTAGCCCAAAATTTTTTTTATAAGAAGGGGCCCATTTTTTTTAAAAAAATTTAATTTTGCCCAGGGCCCTCTATGAGAGGGAGCCCCAAGCCCCCTCTTTAAACTAAAATTTCTTGGCCAAATTTTTTTTTAATGAGACGGGGCCCATTTTTTAAAAAAAATTTAATTTTGCCCAGGGCCCATTAAAGTATAGGACCGGCCCTGACAGTACTACTTTACAAAAGGTGAATTATGAATATGATAAGATGAAATCTTCAATAGTTGTTGAAGGTGATGTGTGTTCTCATCATGTCTACTTTTTGTTTTAATTCAACAAGGCGTTGCCACTTACGTAACATAAGAATAAGAATAAGAGAAGAAAGAAGGGAGTTAATATCATATTTCATTCCATAAAGTATTAGCTTTTCACAATGAATAATATTGGAATAGTAATTGGTTAACGGACTTTACAATGATCAATCCGTTAATGTGCTACATGTAATAACTAGTCAAGAAATAAAATGACGTAATAAGTTCATTCCGGTAAATTAAACAACGTCAATCTGAAGTTCAACTGGCTTCCATTCTTACAAACATTAACCATCGACTCCCTCTAGGATATATTAAAGCTTAAATTTAATCGCTACAATCGCTTGCTCTTATAAAACCTGGTCCACAAAGTTAATAGTAGCAAATCGTCCTAGCTTGCAGATTAAATAAAACTGAAAACACCCAAATTGGATATCTTAATATTGTTTGCTGAGATCTTAATTTTTCTGTTCAGAAACAAGAAACACATTTATGAATGAAAATACATTGTCCAACAAGAACACTTCTTACGATAATCAACTATAATATCAAAACATTATAGATTTATTTTTGAATTTGTAACTCTATTTATAGAACCCTCTTATATTTATTCACATGCAGATTAGTTATATGTAATTCTCTCCAGATTATTCTCGCGTGGTATCAAAGCTCCTGTGCTCTCATTCTCTGGGTTCATAATCGGGCATTGTCAACTCCTATTTTCCAGTGGTTAAGTAGTGTTTGTAGCCTTCAACGGAACCTTGCTAAGTCACCAGCCACCAATCCTTAGGCCTCTCACTATCGGACATGTCTCCTTTGCAGGCAACGACTTTGGCCTAGACGTGTTGCCCAGACCACCTCTTCACTCTACTTGACGCTTCTCCCTTGATGTGTATGATACAAGTTAAAATTCCTTAGGGTGAAAACCATCACCAATCATATAAACAATCATGTTAAGTCATCAAGAATACTCAGATTTGTTGCGAAAGTATATTTGGATCTATGAGAATTGGTTCTGCCTGATTTTGCTGGGGCAGGATACTGTTGTTCTGATCCATGATTCGAATAGTCTTGATGATTAGATACCTGCAAAACAAAGAACGGTAAACCGGGAGTTGGTTCCCGGGAAGCCCCTCCGACGCTCAAGTTAGTATTTTCGTGAGGTTCTGATAGTCGAGAACGACA
>JAOQMR010000002.1:12939271-12969387 GCA_027563865.1 Erythroxylum pelleterianum | reverse complement strand
GCAGAATATAATCCCTAGAAATCAGGATTTCCCATAAGCAAATCCCTAGAAATCAGGAACTAAGTTTCCCACACTTTTGTTGAAAATGAACCTTTTTTTCAGCACACCTATCTTCAGGAGGAGACCTTGAGTGAAGATAAAGCAAAGGATATGTTTCTTCTTGATCCTAGTTTTGTTCAATCTCAACCCATAATCGTGCCTAAATCTACTTCTCCCTCAATTGAGTCAGCCACATCTGTTGACCTGATGAAAGATAAGGGAAATCAAGATAACATGCAGCTACTGCAAGTTTATTCTAGGAGGAAGATACCAGTCTCTCGACCAGCACAAGTTCAGTCTCCCATTCGTGCTATTGCTCAATTTCCAAAAATCTCTCTCAAACCAACTGACGATATCACACCAGGTGGTGAGCCAAGCGTTGAGTCATTTGAACCAGCGGAAGAACCAAAAGAAACAAGTATTGAAGACCTACCAATTGCACTTAGGAAAGGAACAAGAACCTACACAAAACACCCACTATCCTTTTTCATGTCTTATTAGAATATATCCCAAAAGTATAGAGCTTTCTTAACCAATCTCCATACAATTCCCACACCGAGAAATCTAACTGAGGCATTAGGAGATTGAAAATGGGAGGATGCTATGAGGACTGAAATGGAGGCCCTTGAGAGGAACAAGACATGGGAGTTAGTGGAATTGTCGAGAGGGAAGAAACTAGTTCGGTGTAGGTGGGTTTTCACCATAAAGTATAAGGCTAGTGGCTCAGTGGAAAGATATAAGGCAAGATTGGTGGCTAAAGGGTACACTCAAACCTATGGCATCGATTATCTAGAGACATTTTCCCCTGTTGCTAAGATGAACACGGTACAAATACTGTTATCATTAGCTGCTAATTTTGAGTGGAATCTGCAATAATTTGATGCTAAGAACGTGTTCTTCCATGGTGATCTAGAAGAGGAAATTTACATGGAAGTTCCTCCTGGATTTGAATCTAAAGAGGGAATGGTATGCAAGCTGAAGAAAGCCCTTTATGGGCTCAAACAATTCCCAAGAGCTTGGTTTAGGAGGTTTGCTAATGTGATGATTTCACTGGGATATAAGCAGAGTCAAGGAGACCATACGTTATTCATTAGACACTCAAATTCTAGGGGAGTCACAACATTACTAGTTTATGTAGATGATATCATTGTGATAGGTAATGATGTAGAGAAATGAAAAATCTAAAGCAATGTCTCTTGAGGAATTTGATATCAAAGAGCTAGGAAAGTTAAAATACTTCCTAGGCATTGAAGTAGCTCACTCAAAGCAAGGGATTTTCATCTCTCAACAAAAGTATGTACTTGACTTGTTGAAAGAAACAAGAAAATTGGGTTGTAAACTAGTGGAGACACCGATTTAATTCAACCATGGATTAGGTGATGCTCCATAAGATCCCATGGTAGATAAAGTATCATATCAGAAGCTTGTTGGGAAGTTGATATATCTGGCACACACAAGACCAGATATAACATTTGCAGTGAGCACGATTAGTCAATTCATGCACAATCCCAAGGAATCACATCTCAAGGCAGTAAATAGGATACTGCAATACTTGAAAGGCAGTCCGGGAAGAGGAATTTTGTTTAAGCGACAAATAGTCACATGTATGACATTAAAGGCTTATACCGATGCAGATTATGCAGGGTCTTTGGTCGATAGAAGATCAACATCTGGCTACTGTACACTCCTAGGTGGTAATCTTGTAACATGGAGAAGTAAGAAGTAGAATGTAGCAGCACGATCAAGTGCAGAATCAGAATTCAGATCTATGGCGTTGGAGATATGTGAATAACTTTGGCTGAAGATAATCCTAGATGACTTAAGAATAAGATGGGAAGGACCCATGAAGCTGTACTGTGATAACAAATCAGCTATCAGCATTGCATATAACCCAGTTCAACATGATCGAACAAAGCATATTGAAGTTGATAGGCACTTTATCAAGGAAAAACTGGACAGTGGCTTAATATGCACTCCATTTGTGTCAACCAAGGATCAGTTGGCAGACGTACTTACAAAGGGACTGACAATCACAGTGATTCAAGATATTATTGGCAAGCTAGGGATGGAAGATATCCACTCACCAACTTGAGGGGGAGTGTTAGCATGTAGTATTATTTAGAACATTGTATAGTTATAGAAATCATAGAAATCCCTGATTTCTGGGGATTAGAATAAGATACAGATTTCCCCATATCTTAGGGAATTTGTTACTATATTTAGTATAGACCGTTGTATATATAAACTAAGGTTTTAACCTAAGAAATATGAGAATGAAATTATTCTTCTCTGCTAATATTTGACAATTTTTGCATAGGATCTAATCACGAAGCGACTCAAAGGAAAATCCTCTTTTTCCTTGTATGAGTTCTTCCCGTTCCTAGTCCCAATGGTTGGAGCTTAGAAAACTCACATATGATAAATTTTTTGTCAATTAATTTTCACAAAAATTTTGACTGCCCTCTTATTGATCCTAATGCCCTTTAAATAGACTTAAGATTGAATATATAGTTTATAGGAACTAAAATAAAATAAGAACCTGCTAACTTATTCTTCTACTAAAAATGAACTTTTCAAAATAAGAGACTTCTTACATAAGATAACTACTGCTTAAATAAGATATTACTGCATAAATATAAGATAACTACTGCTCTCCTTATATATTTCTTCCCTAAGAATGCATTTTGCATATCACACATATGAGTAATAATATGTAGTTAATAGGGCAGTTACATTTTGAGATGCTCCAAGTGGGATGAGTTGTTCATCACAATGGTTACTGCATAGAATAATCCATATAGCATATGCACTGAACTAGGGGCTTAATCCTGGCATTATGAGTCAAAATTCTAGTTACCATCACTGGAATTTGACAATGACACTAGTTTTTAGGTCCAATTTTGGTAACAACTTAGAAATCATAATACAGACGTACGAACACTATTTCAAATTCAATCGTTGAAAGAGACCAAATGATAGTATCCTACACCATGTCAATTCTTAAATGTGAAAACCTGATTCTTTGAACTTGTTGAAGTAACCCAGTGTCCAGAATGTTGTTGCATTCCATCACCCACATGACTGATGAAAGTTGTTTCATGTGACTGAACACTTCTACAAAGTGCCATTTGGGCAGGCAATTCTCGCATGATCCACAACACAAAAGCTGAGGGCACTGATGAACCTGAAAAACATGTTAACGTGGAAATGACAAATATCATGTTAGATTAAAAAATCAGGCATTACCAGGAATATAAACACTTGCCAGCTGGAGACAAAATCCTACGTTCTTCTAAATTTTCTTCCATTAAAGTAAAGAATCTTTGTTGAAAAAGTTTAAGATCTCAAGGACGCTCAGGAACATATTCTGTGCTAGTTTAAACACTTCAGTGGAAATGATAGTTCCACTTCCAAGTTCATGATTTCCCTTTTAAGCGTCAACCATTGTCATCAACAATTCTCCCCTTGAAGACAAGGGAGAAACATAGAGCAATACATTCTCAAAAGAAAAGTTGATGAGCAGTTGCTGCCATTAGTAACCTCCAGTCACCAACACACTGACAATGGCCTACCAGCAATTGCTAATCTATCCATCCCAAATATTCCAATCAACAAGAAGCGCAGCGGACCACTTATTCCAAATGAAATTCAAATATAATAATCATTTTCATTACCATATTACAGAATTTCCAGGGAAATATTTATCCAAAGAAAAATAGTCCAAGAAGCAGCTATTTACTCATTGAAAAAGGTAAAATAAATTGTTCAAAGCTAAAACTAACTTCAAATTCCTTCCAGGGATCTTACTTTTCACAAGATTCTCATTTCTTTCTTTATCTATTGCCCATCCATTGAAAACCGGATGCCCAGAAGGCTTAAAACATTCATTGCAAGAAGCATTGCTGCCTTTAACCCCTTTTCATGTTTGTTCACTTTGCCAAATCTAAAAATATGCATCACATTAGCAATTACATCCAAATTTTTAGGCAAATGACAGCCCTCAATTTCCTTCAAACCACCACTTAGAACACTCTGACGAGAGAACTGCATCAGCAAATTATGATAAAAGATTTTCTTATTCTGTACAATGACTTTGTATGCCATTATCTTTATATCACATGAACTCTGAATGTGCCATTTTAAGAATGGAGCTCCAAGGATGGAAGTGGTATTTATGCCTGAGTAGATCATATTATAATATTCATATGGATATGAAAAGAAAGAGGCCCTACAGAAGAAGTTCACAAAGTTTTCATTCGCTTTTTATTTTTATAATGAAAACAAATAAATGGGACCTATGAAGAAAAAATTGAAATCAATTGTTAAAGTCATTGTTGAGGTTCCACAACAAGTTGATCTATTAACATGTGCACTGGAAAGTAGCCTGCTGTGCTTAAATATGAACATAACACGCACCCAACTATACCTTACACTGAAACTTGATTTTAATTACAAAACAGTAAGTAGCTTAAGTTGAACTTAGGAAATTTTGGTCATAAAGGCAATGAAACTATGTTAAGAGACCACTGCACTCAAACACTGAAGTAGTTGGATTATGCCCATCAACTAAATTGTACATATTTCTGAGCGGAACAAAAACCAAGTACCAACACCTAATTTTCAAAAAGTTATAGCATTGTAATCAATGGTATTTTCATTTCAATTCCTTGAATCCTGGCAATAAGTTATAGGCTGAAGATAATAGTAATAATCCTCTAGGGTGAGAAGAAGGAAGGCTCAAGTTTCCAATGCAGAAAGTATGCATTCAAGTAGATATCATGAACATCACAATTGTCAGCAGTTTGTTATCAAAAATGGGTAATCAACATAGCTTACGTTGAAGTTAGAGAAAGTACCTAAAAAGTAGTATACAACTAGAAGAAACGTTGTCTTTGTTTCGTGTAATTTCTTCAGATTCCAACAATAAAATAACTGTGCCAAAAAATGGGTTATAAGAGAACTTTACAGAATTCTAACACTAATAATAGCCATTGACTACTTACAGGAACCTCAGTAAGAAGAGCTAACAACGAACTTGAGGTGAAACATATGACTGATATGACTGCAAGACCAGCAATCTGCATATCATAATAAGTGTTATAGATACTCAGAGCTCAATAAATTAAATGAGCATTTTAATTAACACAGGAATAAGTTACACTATGTTTCCATAAATGATAGGGGTTGTAGTAGTAGAAATGAAATTTATTACTGGGTAGTCTTCTGTGAAGATACAAAGCAAACACCAAAGCGAAAATCATGAAAGAAACAAATAATAAGTACATAAAAAGATTACCAGATTAATTACCTTCCACATCTCAGATGAAGCATTTTCATAAGTCACTCCCCTCAATTTAAGAAATAGGAGAAGACCTGAAAAATAAAAACTACATCATCTTCCAAAGAAGAAACATTTGAAAATATAAAACCCACTCTTTTTAGGTAAATAAACACCCATTAGAGTTGAAAAATCACATGCAAAAAATAAAAGCAAACTCATGCAAACTACACGATCACTTTTGGCTTCTAACAGAATTTAGGCCTCATGACAAAAAATCAATATCAGTCTTTCCTGAAGCATATATATCAAAATTACACCCACAATTTTTAGTTCACATCTCAGTTATGGATAACCAATCATATTCTTTATCCTAGTATTCATGTACATGGAAAACTCAAAATAGGTATTTAAAGTTTCCTAGAAAAGAAAGCCACTTTGTAAGTACATCTGAATATGTAGTGACAACAAAAATGGTTTCTTAATAATTGAAGTAAGAAACGATGAATTGGGATGCCTTCAAACCTCATTTCTTTGTTAATTTTTGAAGGTTTGACCTTAAGATTAAACCTTGAGATCAGTCTGGGTTTTCAACTAGCTTTCATTGCATTACCATGTGTGTTAAATCATCTGTGTATATTGGATGATCTTCTGTCATGAAACATAAGTTCCTCTTCAAAATAAATGTTTTCACCTCTTTTCCAGTTAAAACATGGCATCAAAGCCACAAATTTTAGGAAACAAAACAACAAGATGACAAGAAAAAAGAAGAACATTGTTGTACATGTGAACAAGACAAAATTGTACTGTTCACTCGACTAGTCATAGAGTGATACTATCATAGCAAACAGTATCATGGTGAAGATACAACCATGGTAATGTAGTCAATCCTTTTTTTTCCCGGGGCCAAAGATTTCTTGTCTCATGATAATTTTTTGTTTGTTTTTTCTTGAAGATTTTGTTCCATTTTTTTCTTAAGAATTTTGTTTATATTCACCTTTGAAGATTTTTCCTTTATGAGTTGGAGTGATGGTGCAGATCAACTTCAATTGTAGATATTAGAGAGCTCAACTACTGTAGCATAACTTGATGTAACCCAAGTGAGAAAAGTCTTATAAGGTGGTTGTTGTTTTTTATGTAGTGGAGTCAAACCTAGAACCAACTTCAAAAGTAGGGGCATGTGTTTCAATCAAATTCTTCTAGGAGGGAAGAGTCTCAAGATGATAAGTTCCAATTCTAAATAGATCGAAAAGAATTAAAGGGGTTTAGGCTATTTAAATAGACCTTCCAGTAATAGCTTGGAGCATACATAAAATCTATGCTCCAACGCGAAGGAAGGTATGAGAATGTCAAGGAAGTTTGACCATGAGATCAAGCCTTAGATTAATCTAGGTTGTTAACCTCAACCTTAAATAGCTTTCAATGTATAACCATACATGAATCATCTTTGTAGATATAGGACCATCAACTGCACATAACACATAAGTTCTGTTCTAAAGAATTGCTTTTCACCTTTCTTTTAATAGTTCCAACAATTTCTAAATAGAGTGAAAACACGCGCTTCAGAATCAGTTCTCTCAATTATTTATTTTCTCACGACCTCAACAAGCATTCTTAAGTCTGCTAGCCTTATACCTCATAAAATAAGCCTTGGAAAAGAAGGAATAAAACTTCAACCCAATTGTTTCTTTGAGAGAAACAGGGAAATATCAAGGCAAAAGTGGGAAAGGAAATGCTAACATATTCTTAATGTGTTAGATCTAATATAATTCAATAGACACTTGGAAGCGTAATGAACTCAAAGAAATGTTGGATTTAAGAGGGGTATTATGTTATAACTTCAAAAGATGTACCATGCAACATTTGGATAAAAAATTGTCAAGCGATACTGTCAAAAAGTTGATGTAAATGTTATTCACATCACAATGCAGTACTTGGTTAAACACGGGCAGTAGATTCAAGAGAAATTCATAGTGAAGTGCTCACACTGCAGTGAAGAGAAAAATTATTACTCACCATAACTACCTAAAGCTAATCCCAACAAAAGGATGGCAGTGGCGAAAAGTTTTACATAGACCTGCACGATAGATGAGATTAGAATACTGGTGAAAGAGAGTGAAGACAGAAGTGTACTTTCTTTTCTTTAATATTTTGGGGAAGAAAAACTTTTTGAAGCCATGAAGACAGGATAATGCACTAACATCTTGCACAGAAAATTGCACAACATAAGTGGCAGCTAAGCATCTAATGAGTTACAATCGGGCAAGCATTTGAAGCAGAGATGTAGATTATTTTTACCTGGGCAACTATGGAAGAATCAATAGGATTCTTCCCTGCACCAATCCATATCAAAACAGCAAATAGGGCCATTAAGATAAAAGTCATCACAACAACCTGGCAGATGGAAACCAGTTTACGAATCCCAGTCAGATATATCAACATAAGAAAGGGAAAGAGATGGAGAGAAGGAGGGAGACAGAGAAGAGGAAATAGTCAACTACAGTGTTGAACTGCTTGTTTTTCATACCACAATCACAAACTTTTGTCTGCTACCAATGTGGATGCCGCAAAATGAGCAGCATCTCCATCGATAATCCACATGGGATAAATTAGGTTTACTCTTAGAACTTTCTAACAAAGGCTGTTGACTGCAATTTTCTTCATCTTCATCTTCATCTTCTTCATCATTTGCCTGATGGCAAAGGTCGACCCTATAAATCATTTCCATGAATGCATACATGTATCTCATAAATTATGTTGCACCACTCTAAATAATATGTCTATCGCATTACAAACTCTACATGATATGCCATAAAATATCATCTCCATCATCCGTCTCTGTCAATAAACAAGAAAATCACAAAATATACCTTAACTTCATGTTTCTTCAACAATATTATCAAGACAGAAGATTCGGAAAATTATCATAATTGAAATCAAATCCTTCTAACAACCTTTTAAGGTAAATTTCAGAAAGTAATTATTCAAAATGTGATATCTTTTAGTGTCCTACTAGTGCATAATACTTAGTTTTGGAACTAAGCATTTAAAGGAAAGAAAGTTGAGGAAAAAGGGTAAATGCAAGTTAACAGAAATAAAACCATCATTGGTAGTTTTGTTTGAATTGAGTGAAAATGGCTATGACAAAAAGGGAAGGAAACATGTTGCGGTTTCTGGGCTGATTATTGATGTGTTGATAAGTTGCGGTTTCTTGTGTGATTATGTCTGATTGTAAACACCTGCTAGTAGGCTAATGTTTCAAAGTAATATGGTAGGCAAGTGGAGAGGAGCATACTGGTAAGGCAGTCTTGTGAGTGAATTTCCTCATGTCTTTTGTGTATTCAGAGATTACATACAGTTAATCTCTTGTATTGTACATATCCTTTAATTCTTTATAAAATTTACTGATTTATCCACACAAAAAAAGGGAAGGAAACACGGTTTTGAGAAGAAAATTTACAAACCATTCACTTTTGAAGGACAACATTAACTTTTACGAGAATAAATTATATCATTAATACAAATGAGCTTGTTCAAATAATTTTGTTTTCACTTTTTTCCAAATTTAGGAAGGGTATTTTTATCAAGTTTCAAGGAAAAATCGCTCCCAGTTTTCATCACTCTCTATTCTTATGCGTCCCAAACAGGTAAAGATAGAATCTTCAAACATTTTATTTCTCCCCTATTTCTCTTAAGTCAAGTCCCATATAAGGTTTTAACTGCAACCCAATAATCTACTCGGATATTTCTACTCGTATCTATCCTAGAAAGATGGCTAAACTTAAACCTAATGGTCTAGGAAGTGTTGACTAAGGACACCATGTTAGTTCACATATTTTTAAACAGTAAACTTTATAAACATTATTAAACCATAAATTGACAAGGCACTGAAAAGTAAAAACTAATCCATATCAGGCAACTCGGAAATTATTTGCTAAAACATGGCCAGAAAATTCAAGTTAGTTGATAAACAGGTCAATGCATAGTTATACTATCTTTTATGCCTAAGCTGCAGGTTATTTGTGAAGGAGGACAACTAGGGATGGCAAATTAGCCAAAGCCTGGCCTTACCCAGCTCGAAGCCAACAAGTCAAACCCAGTTTGACCGAGCTCAAGCTCGGGCTCGGGCTCGGGTTCGGGTTCATGAATTCAGGCTTGACCAATCATGATGGTATCGGTCATGTCCTAAAATCTCTTAACAAATTGCAATAAATGGTATCGGAAATGATGAAGCACGGCAAAACTTGTGAAAGGAAAATTAAATTGTATAATCAGGTATATTGTCCCAAAACATTACACTTACCAGAAAGACAGAAGAAGAAGAAATGCAGCAAGAAACAGAATTTCAGGAAAGGCTGCAAGTATAATTTCATAATTTTAGAATTTTAGGACCAGTAAAGAATATTAGAGGAGTTGTAGTACAACAAATCAATGACAACATACCCATGAAGAAAAAACCACATGCATTGGACCACCAAAGCCATCCATTACAGGTAGCAATAGGTGTAAGTATAAAATAAAGGAAGTACCCTGCAAAGACAAGAAACTAAATGATATGTAATATATTTACAAATGGCTCCATGGAATCTCGTAAATTATGAACTCAAGAACCAAAGAAACGGATCAGCTGTCCCCTTCCTGGTGATGGATTCAGAGACGACTAGAATCTCCCACAGAAAAGCTTTGGAGTTTAAATTAGTTACTTTCGGCAGCTTGTTTGTACTTTATAATTTTATTGGTGATGGATCAAGAGACTGAACTCATAGAAATATCAATTTCAATTTCGATTCCAAGAAGAGCCATATACTTTCAATTTTTCTCATATCAAACTTGGTCCCGAAAAGGTTTTGAGTTAGTAACTAAAGAGATAGTGGAACTGGACCAATATAATTATAAAGTACAAACAACCATTTATTCCAAAAAGATGTTTAAAAAGTTTGTTCATTTCAAAATAGTATGCACATCTTAGAGCCATGAAATCAAGAAACCATGGATACAAGAAAACAAAATGTTCAAAGACAACTATTCAAAATGTCAATTATTTCAAACATTTCCAATATATCGTAATTATTCAAATATCACACATCAATACGTATACACAATGAATAAGACTTCAAAAAAGGACAGTAACTCATGTCTTCAGCAGTGTCTCCAAGTGAAAATAGATTCCCCTTTTAATGATCCAATTACTTGCGGCCCAACATGAATTCATATTTATTATTAATACCAACTATAAGTAAATCGAGAGTGACGTTTATTCATGATAGAATCATAACATTTAAGCCTTACCCAAGTTTGAAGACCCAATCATGAGATGGAGTACCTGCAATTCAAATTTGCTCCAGCTAATAAGTATCTTTGAGGAATTCTAACCACAAAGCATTAAGTACCATAGAGAAATATTTCAAATTAGGCAGAAAACTCTTTGCAGAATGCATAGCATGGAGGCAATGGTGCAGATATCAAGAAGAAGAACTAATCAAATAGGAACAATAAAACAATGTCTGGCTTGTGGGATGTATTGTTTAGCTCATATCAGGAACATTGTTTTATAGGTTTTAATAAACAAAATCTTGAGATAAAGAATTCCCATTTGAATTTTAAAAACCAGAAAATCTCAAACTTTCACTTCTTTTTTTCTTTTTTTTTATTAACCCAGTAATGAGTTTAAGACACAAAATCTCCACAGTAACAGTCCAAATGATGGAACTGACTGGAATATTTCTATATGAATGTCAGATAGTGCTACAATGGAAGACAGTGAGATGCTCTTGAAATTCTTCAAACCTGAAAAGCTTTCAATAGCACTCTGTTCAGTTTTTTAGAAATTGTTTCCTAATCATTATCTCACTTTTCATTAGATATCTGAATTCATCATATCCAATACTCAATCCTGAAACATAAGAAACATGCCATATCTATCACATGACCAGTTGCTGCTTCAAAAACGTTAAAAGGTTTTTTAAAACAAGTGCATGTATTCTAATCATCTCAAGCCTCTGAAAAGAATGATGGTAAATTCAATAGCTTGAAGCATCTGATTTTATTATTAAAAGGATTTAAGGTGTTGAATTATTTCTGATAGATGCAAGCAATATAGTTTTAAATTGTAAGAGAATTATAGAAAATATAGGCCCACACCCACCTCTGTCAATTCCACAATCCCCTAATATAAAAGGAAAATAGAACAGTTCAACAATGTTTGATATTCATGATAGAGAAAACTAGGTTTTAGCAAACCCCTAAGAGAACCATTTAAAAGACTCCAAAAGCCCAGCAAAACCAAAAGACTACCAACTAAAAGTTTTGGAGTAAAAATTAACCCACAGCTTATATATGCAAAATGCCACCAGAGGGAAAGGCCACTACTTATGAAAATGGATATACTAAAGATAGGTTTTATCAGTTATACAACTGAATGGATTTGCATGCAGTGGCCACAGCTATTGCTTACTTTTTGACGTGTCCATCCAACTTGCCAAGTCCGAAATTGAATCCTTGTCAGCTGGGAAAACAGAGCCACACTATGTCAGAACCAGTGTCCCATATCACCGACATAAATTAATAGCAGAATGATCAACCATCCTGACAATGAGGTAGTGAACAAAATCATGATGCAAAGCATCTCAAATAGCTTTTATCATGGGCCATAAGGCCCCTAAAATAACTAAAACAACTCTGTGATAAATTTCAAAACATTTTCAACCTTGCAATGGAAGACAACTAGGGAAAGGTTGTGTAAGTTACTCGAAGACACAATGTAATGTTGGATAACAACTACAACATAGAGAAGGCCTTTCACTGCTCCCTTAGCATGCAACGGTCTTATCATAGCATCCTCATCCCAAACTAAAACTATGGAACAATCTTCCATATTTTAACTAAATGTGCATCTATATAAGGTTCTTCGACATGTACTCACGGGTTGAATAGTAAGTTAAAGATTTGCTCAACTAAATAGATTGACAGAAGCGATCGAATTCCTGATCAAAAGTTTGTCAATAGGTCCCTTAATACTTTGTTCACATAATGAGCCAGTCTCGATTAAATCGACAAATATTTAGCCGATAGAGTCAATATGTAGTTTCTGTAATTAAACTTTCTGCAACTTCAATAAATTTTCTTGCGTTCAGAAGTACCAAGATACAAATAACTCTAACCAATGCAAAAAAAAAAAAATCATTTAACAACTATATTTCCTTCTCGCACATTTTACCACGTAATTGTGTTTGTGGAACCCTTCCACTGAAAAATTGTAAGGACTCAAAAGAAAAAGAAACAACCAAGAAGCCCCAGTAAACAAACCCTTCAACGTTTTCTTTTCCAAGAAATCCGACTGCCAAACGATAGAGCACACAAAAGAAAATAGTAAAAATAACGAAACTTTCAGCCTCAATTCTGGTCAACATGAAGGGAACTCCTCGAAAGACACCTGATATACATTAAAGAACAAAAGGCAAACGCAATTCTGTGTACATGCAATCAGGCATAACCAGCAGGTAGCCAACATCAGAATCCGAGATTGGAGATGAAGAAGAACAGGTGACAGAGAGAATGCAGTCAAAGATAATACCTGAAAAAAAGCAATGAAGGCAAGAGCAGCATCGACGCAGGCCAGAGCTACAGTAACAATCACAAACTCGAAAAGATAACAACTTGAACCGAGATTCAACATTTTGATTTCCAAACAAATTAGCAGCTTGAACAGGGAAAAGAGAAAAAGGGAAACAAAGAGAATTGGAAGAAGCGGAGCGAAGGGTGTCAGGGTCTAAATGGTTTAGAGTCGCAAAAGAAAAAAGAATGATAACAAAAAAAAAAAGAGTGTTTTCGTGATTGATGTGAGTGTCAATAGAAAGAGACGGAAGACATGCGTGTTATATGTTGTTTTCTGAATCTCACTCGCAACTTCTCCGTTGTTACTTCATATTTGCTCTATTTACTTCGATTTTATTTTGATCCACTTAGGGTTGGATTTAATTGGTTTGAGGTTTGACTATTTCATTCCTAACCAATTAAGCATTGGATTAAATTAGGCAATGTAAAAAAGATGGAATCTTCATCCTGCATCTCTTTTCGTATCATACATTCTAATGTTGAGTGATTACTAAGAAATACTACCCAAAATCCTCATTATTAGGAATTTAATATAGCCTTGAAGGAGATCATGAACTAATTGATGTCAACCATTAATACGAAAAACCCATTAAGCTACTTCCTATGAAGTGACTTGGAATACAAGTTTTGTGTTGATAATTGCTCAGCTCATAATTGTAGAAGGTGTTTCATAAGTTTGAACCAACACTTGGGGGGATGCGGCGTCCCTGCCCTTGCCCTGAGGATGGATTTTGGATTTTGGAATCTAATTAGATTATGACTTCCAGCTAAATTGGGTCCGTTCTTCTTTTTAGATTTTCCGTTGGGCTTGCAACTTTCGGACCACAAACGAACGCCATACGTGTACTTTTCCAAATTGGTAAGTAAAGTCAAATTGAATATGATCGATACTTGAATTCGGTACCTCTCTCTTAATAGAATATGTTCATAAAGTGAATAACCTCTGCCTATTTAATATCGTCTTACCAACAACATATGTGGTCACTCGTCACTGGTACCCTTTTATATTGAACTTGGAGGTGTTGTTAAGTGGATATAAAAAGAAATCACTTTTTTTTGTTAACTGGATATAAGAATCTAGTGAGGATTAACGTCTCAAAAACGCTATTGATATCTGATCATTTTAAAGCAACAATCTAAGTCTTAGAGTTGGATTCTCCCCAAAAAAAACCATCAGAGTTTTTTTTTTTGATAATTTCATCGAGTTGTAATTGAAGAAATCGCTTTTTTTTTTGGTAAATGAAGAAATGCTTTTAAAAATGTGAAAAAGGTATCAACAACTTCTTTAAATACTAACTACTAACAATCCCTAATAAAAGATGGGGGGTATTTTATCGTGATGTTACATAATTAAATAAAAAGGTCATGAAAATGTAGTTTTTATCGATGGTTAAAAAATTCAATCGGTTCGTTTGATTCAACTATAAAAAATTTGAATTGTTTAATTTTTCGATTCGGTTTTTATTTTTTATTGTTGTTAAGTTTACTTTAATAGCTTTTATTGTAATTTATCAATTAATCAGTCAATTTTTATTAATTAATACATTCTTATAGACTAAAATGAATCGATTAATTTTCATTTACCAATTTATTTTTCTATTAAACTTTAAATTCTTTGAGAGTAAGGATAATCTCTTTTAATCATATTTCAAATTCTTTAATTTTGTTCGACCTTTAGCTAATTTTATAACAGTATAATACCGGCTGAACTTTTCAAATATTTGTTTAAAAGAATGGTTCCCATGACTAGGAGAAAAACATGCCTTCTAAGGTCTAAGTATATCATCAAATAGTTTGGTAACCTAAAACTATAAATATATATATATATATATATTATTCCGTTAATTAATTACAATATTTCCTAGCTAAATGTAGTTTTCTTTGAGACGTGGCCAATGACATAATTCTTTGGATACTAAATGACTTGGAGAAGCATCAAATATAAATTATTGCAGAGGTTCCAATCAAAGAACATGTAAAGGCCAAAGTTCTTGACGTGGATTCACATTGGATGTGGACATGCAGAATAGCAGATTTGTTCTGATACCAACTCATTCATATCATTTTCAGAGGATCATCTTGTGAGTTATCTCATTCGTATAATTAAGAAGAGTTAAAAAACCAATTGGTATGAACCTCGAATCAAATTAAGCTTTTTCTTAGCAGGTAAGAATTTGCTTTTTGCGTACATTTCTTTTCCTCTTAATATTAAGAATATTTAGCAAAAATAGGATAGTTTAAATAGTTGAAATAAGATTTTTAAGAATTATGGACCTTTTTAATTATTTAAATTATTATATAAAAGTTAAAATTTCCGTTATTATGGAAAATAAAGTGCCTAAAAGCATATATACCAAAAACAAATCTTTTTTATTGTTATAATTTTTTTTAGTTGCCCACGAGGTATCCTAGGCGGGTCCTAATTATAGGAAGGTACCTTTAAGTCATCCACACCCAGACTAATCCCGCTCAAGCCGGGTAGGTCCCTTGCGAGAGGCAAAACTCTGACTCTAAGTTTTAAACTGCTGCATACACGAGGAAAGTTTGAACCCACAACCTCACTTAAACCAAAAGAGTCCTTTACTAACTCAGCTGCGCCTTGAAATTTTTTTATGTTGTTATAATTAATACAGAGAAGATGATGGGCTAACAATCTTTAGCACAGTAAGCTGCGTGCCCTCAATGTTCTCCTTCCTCAGACACGGTTAATCGTCATATCTCTATTCACATTAGCTTACACATTACACACCGTGGAATTGACCAACGTCAAAATCCCCAACTTAAGTACAAGAATTAGCATCTTCCCTTCGATGATGAGACACATTCTGAAACCGAGAGAAAAAAGCCTGGAAAGTTACAGATACATCTTTTTTTAGCATTATCAATCAGCACATCATTTTCAACATCTTTATTTGAAGAACTGTGGCTTGTTCTTTTCCTATACCATCTTCAAATTAACACACACACATATCTTCAATATAAAAGTATGGTGACTTAGTTTCTATCAAACGCATCAACCTCGACCTATATAAGCAAGGGGATAAACGTGGAAGTGGCAGGCCATTCCAAAGTAACGAACAGTGCAAGGATGGGGAAGGAAGTGAGTAAACGAGCAGCGTCATCCCTGAAAGTATCGAAGAATGAAAATAAACAACTGATCAACAGCTTGATAAAAGTGATCCGTCCCAAGGTCTACATCACTGACAGCTCAAGCTTCAAGAGGCTTGTTCAAGAGTTAACTGGTAACAATGAAACTACCAATACTACTTTCTTATCATCATCATCGAACTCAGTACCCGCAGTTCACACTATACCGAAGCCGGTTGCCGATGACCATGACAAAGTTTTGGCCGTAGTGAACATTGAGGAAGATCGTGGAAAACCTGAAGAAAGTAGCTTCACCGAGGACACGTCTTTTGAACCATCCCTTGACTCTGCTTCATTCGAAATCTGTAACAATCCATACTCCAACATCAATCAGCAGCTATTCTTCGATGACCCCATGTCAGATTATTTGTCGGTGAATCTACAGGAAGCTGATACGGCAGCATTTCAAGACTTTGATGAGTCGTGGCTACTGGACGTTGAGCCTTATCCTTTCTATGGCCACCATTTTGATCAGATTCATGATCATCAGGAGGAGGTCAGCATATATGACTATGTACTACCTGGACTGCTATGAATGCTTATTCAAGTTCTCTACAACAAGGGCAAAATCTCTTACATTTTCCCTAGGATTTTGGCCTTGCGATATTTTTTTGATTGTTTATAGTTCCACCGTATAAAGTTAATTTAGAGTAGATCCAATATGATTGTTGTAAATACAAGTATGCAATGGCTTGTTCACGTTTAGAATTTGCAGATTGTACAGAAAGGCAACTCTACTATCTTCTCTCTGTATGTATACAGCATATTGTAAAGTTCATTTAAGTTGTTTGTTTCCTTAATATATAGAGATTTATGGGCTACTCCATTTTCGTATAGTGCATGCAGATCTTGAGAGCTAGCTAGTTTTGAGTCAGAAACAGTAGAGAATTGCCTAGAGGGGAATCGCATTGGTGATTCATCTTGTTATTGTCAAGGACAATACGTTCTTCAACTTGCGAACAATGTATACCAAGCAGGATTTAGATCTTTTAGGTTAGGAGTTCCCCAAAAGCAACAAATTGGAAAGAAAAAGAAACCAAAGAATTCCTCTTCCTTCAATTTGCTCAGTTTCTTCATGCTTTTTAGAAAAAATTTTGATCTTAGAAATAGATGCAGGAGCTTTATATTCTTCTTCGTATACGTACCGGCATATTTAGTGGATTGTCTTTGCCGAAATAACTTCTTCAATCGCAGCCCAAACGGCAATAAATGAATCATTGAATCACAGTCCTGCGTATCACAATAAGGGCTTACATTGACCAGCTAGAGATAAAACGAGTACAGAGAAGCGTACCATGGCTGACGTAAGGATCAATTCAACTATATCAGTATCATTTTCTTTGGAAGTCTATACAGTTATACATCCCCAAAAGCTACGAGTATTAATACTGGTAGCTGTATACATGTTTACTCAACACAGATGAAGGTCAATTTTTTGTAATATGCTAATACGAATCTAAAGTAGCAGTGACACAGGTAAGCCCTATTTAGGCATACATGACAATGGACCACAACAAGGATATGGTTTTTGCCTTGATTCTAAGATAAATTTCCTTAGGCAATCAGGATATTACTCTGGGCAAATTTCAGTAAACACAGGCAACCGCTTCTTTAAGATAGGACCATAAAGAACATCATCAATATAGGCATCAACATCTTCCCTTGAAGGAAACAGGACAATTTGAGAAGGTAAGACGATCTCAATGCCATCATCGAATGGTGTCCAATTGTTGAAGGCGGTAACGTCTGCCAATAGCATCCCAAAGTCCTCAGATTCGATGTTGGGAAGGGAGGATTCTGGTTTGAAAAGAATTGGGGTCCTGTCTGAATGTGGAGTAATACGGGTTGGGGTATCGTTCTTGCTAGAAGATTCACATTTGCAGGTGAAAGCAAGACTGGTGCTGCTGAATTCAGAGGATGCTTTTTGGCTTGTTGTTGCAGCTGCCTCTTTCGCGATCATCTGATGAAACTGACACTTTAAGCCATACAGGGAAGACTTGCAACCGTGTGCCTTTAAACAGATAAACAACAATTATCATTTAGTTGTCAATGCTGGGGAAAGATAGAATCCATTACTGTTTCTCCAGATGTAGGACAGGGATTGCACCTCAGTTTTTTTCTTGATGGGGAAATGCGTTGGACGAAGCTCTTCTTTGCCATGTGCAAACTACAAATGAGGAATTAAATATGTCAGCATTCCAAGAACCAAAGTCAATCAACCTTGGAAGCCAAAAAGGATGGCCACAGTTCATTTACTGTGACAGTCAAAGCAGAAAAATTGATGCATTGTAGTTACAACCCGTTCCCGAGATCAAGAAAGAAAAGGAGGTCATAACCAGCAAATGGTCAGTTATGCCATCAACTGCCAATCTGTGGTTGCGGACTGAAATTTGACCACACAATTAACAGCGTTAATCACAAAGAATTTGAGAGATAAGCTACAACCATGATCGACATAAATAGCAAACATGTAACGAATCCTAATCGCACTTCTAATTAAGTACATTTGATTCAGAAAATTTATTTTTTCTTGTTATCTTTTCGATTCTTTCTAATGAAAAACGGAAAAGATAACCATTAATGACAGCCGAATCTACGTAAACTCTTCAAAACATACAACTTCAAGCGAGACAATAATAATAGTGCTGCAAGTAACAAGAATTTGCTGGTTGGATCACAAATTGTTCTTTTCCTTTTGTTGAAGATGACTAAATAGAGAGAGAAAGGGACCTGGCACTTATAGCCGAAGCGGCAGCGTCCAAAGTCCTCCCAAGATCTGCAAAGCTCAGTCTTGAAAGCGCTAGTCGCCGACGAAGACGACGACGGCGTCGAACTAGACGATGAGCCTCCCGAATTCGACAGAAGAGATCTCAATACCCTCACTCCTCCTCCGCCTCCGCCTCCAACGCCATGGCCACCGTCCGCAGACGTCAGTTCATCCATAACCAAGACATCCTCTTCCAGAGGTGTGCCGTATGTCAACACCGGCGACGTCATATTCTCCACAGCAGACAGAGGCGACAACAACGAATTCCTATGCCCGGCGGTGCTTCCGCAGGACTTGTTACTCATTGCGGGAGAACCGGACGACGAGAATGAAGATAGTCCACCTCCGTCATCGTCTCTAAGGTATCGGATGTGCGGGGGAACGAGAACGTTGAGGGATTTGAATCTGGGGAATTTGCCGGAGTTATTGTGTAGGGAGTAGTCCATCACCGTCTCTGGTGAGGAACCAAAGACAGCAGAAACATTTCCTATTTGGAACTTTAAAATATTTTTATTATTTTCATAATCAGCATTTTGAAATTTCCCGCCAAAATAAACATTATTCCATGTACATTATTTTCCTCCATTTTCTTTTTCCTAACATGGAATCCATTTCCCCTGTACCATCTGGTAAGCTTTACTTTCATTTTTTATTAATACATTTTCTTCTTTCCTTTTTTTTAAAAAAAAACATAGAATTCATTTGGTCTCTCGTGGTTGATCACTAATTTGTGGATTGAGATTATGATATTATTGAACTTCTAGTTTGTGGTAGGAATAAGCTTTTCATTAAAAGCATTCACTAGATCATTCACTTAAGGAGGATGATGTTGTAACACAAGTGGACTTTATCTTCAAGCTATTATATTTAAATTTACATAATAACTTTGTACAAGATGGCAATGGGTTTCAGAGTTTTACAAATAATTCAATACTTGATTGTATATGTGTGATTGCAAGTTTTTGATCTAAAACTAAGTGAAGCCTTGTCCGTTGGCCCTGAATTTTCAAGAGCATGCAAAGTACACGTAAAATTAGTCGTTTACTTGGATGCCAATTCTTTTGAAATTAGTTTCTTTATTCTTTTAGATCTTTAGTTTGATTCTGTATTGTCGAAGTTGTTTCCTAATAGTCTTAGGAGTTTTCTTTTAGATATTTAGTATAATTCTATATTGTCGAGGTTGATTCCTAATCATACTTGGAGTTTGCTTTCAGATCTTTAGTATGATTCTATATTATCTAGATTGTTTCATAATAATATTATGAATTTTCTACTATAAATAGGGTTGTAAGGTGTTTTTTGTTATTTACAAATAAAAGTTCAATATTTTTCTTCACAAATTAGAAATTGGTTCTTTTGTGTTGGTCTTTACGCCTGTGTAGCTGGTGACACCCTTGAGAGCTTTATCAACAATTGTGGTGCTTGGCTTTATCAACTATTGTGGTGTTCTCTTGGTTTTTCTCTTCAACTTTCAATTTTTTCTATTCATCTAAACTAACAACCTTTGCTTTTATTCTCTCAAATTTAATTGGTGTGCCTAGTTTATCCATCAAATTGGTATTAGAACTCAATTATTGAGGTTTTCTTAAGCCTTAACGGTTTATAATTGGGCCTCTCTCACCTAAATTCAAAAGGTTCAAGCTTGATTTTACAAGGTTTGTTGCGAATATGGCTACAAATGCAAGATTCAACAACAACAAGGCCAACGACAATAAATTTGCTCTTTTGGGGGCAATAGATCGACTATTAGATCATAAGATTGAAGGGGTTCATGCTCAAATTGAAGATATCAACAATCAGTTGGGCTACTTGCAGATGCAAAATGCTAAGTTGAAATGTTTTATGCAGGGTAGAACCCAAGAACGATCACGTGAAAGATCCAAAAGGACTTATGACGAATCCAATAAGGAGCAAGAAGAAGAAGAGGAGGAGTATAAATCAAAAGACGAGCAACCAAGACGTCCTAGACATGGAGTTTACACATACAAAGATCAACTTGAAGCTTGAACTCCTCGATTTTGAAGGTAAGCATGATCCTGAAATTACCTTAAATTGGATTTGTAGAGATGATTGTATGATTTAGTATAAAGCTTTTACGAACCAAGAAAGTTTTAATTATATTATCCTTAAGCTAATCAACTTAGCAGGAATTTGGTATGATGATATGCAATGTGTGGTGTTAAGAAGAGAAGGAAGAAGAGTTAAGGCCTGGACTCGTTTAAAATACGAGATCAAAGCTAAATATGTTCTTGATAATTATAGGCAAGAGAATTATATAAAGGCAACAACTTTGAAATAAACTTGCTTCTTTAATGAGTATATTGATGAATTTGAGAAGTTAAAAATGTTGAATCGTGTAAAGGAGGATTCAAATCAGAAGTTGGTTCGATTTTTTGAAGGATTGAGTTTGAAAGCCAAGGATAAGGTGAAAATACAACCTTATTATAACTATAATGATTTGTGTAAACTTGCTTTATGTGTTGAACAATAAGTTAACAAAAACCTGATTGGAGGTCGTTTCCACAACAAAAGAATCCTACGACACCTTCTACTTCTGTCCCTTTGATTTCTAAAGTTAATTCAAACAAGAAGAAGCAAAATTGGAAAGGAAAAGGTACTTTGAGCATGAAAGAACTTGATAAGGATAAGAGGCGTTGTTTTAAATGTCATAAGTGTAGGCATATTTAATACGAATGTCCTACAAACAAAATCATGATAATTCAAGAGTGTCAAGAAATTGATGCTTTACTGAATGCTTTGTCCATAGAGGAGGCCAAAAAGGAGTTAGATACTGGAGGAGATTACGAAGAAAGAGTGGAGGATGTGGTTGAACGTAATAAGAATGGGCCTAGTCTTACGATTCAACGTGTTTTGAAGGTTACTCCTTCTCCAAGTGAGTCCCAACGTGAAAAATTGTTCCATACGAGATGCAAGGTATAAGGAAGGCTATGTAACGTGATCAAATATAGTGGTTCTTATACCAATGTAGCTTCCATGGAGCTCGTGGATAAACTAAACTTGTCTACTCTTAAACACCCAATACTTTACACAATTCGATGACTTAATAAAGGGACTGATTTGACGATGACAAAATAGGTACTTGTTTCCTTTGATTAGGTACTTTGTGATGTAATTATGATGGATGCATGTCATATCTTATTAAGACGTCCATAAACATAAGATCGAAAAGCTCAATATGATGGAGTCTCTAATTGCTACACTGTTAAGAAGGATGGGAAAAGAATTGCGCTTACACCTTTATCTCCTTCTAGAATATGTGAGTTGAATATGGAGCAATCTAAAAGGAAGAATCTGATTATTAGGAAGAGTGAGATTATTTGAGAATTTGTTTAATCGCAAGTAGTATATGTATTAACTTCAAAAGAGGTCTATGAAAATTTAGTTGATTCTTACCCACTGATCTCGAGCCTCTTCTAGATGAGTGCGCTGATGTATTTCTTGATGATTTTCCTTCGAGTTTGCCTCCCATTAGAGGGGTCGAGTATCAAATAGACTTAAATCCGGGCACACCTTTTCCTAACAAGCCCACATATAGTTGTAATCCAGAAGAATCGAAGGAGCTTCAACGATAAATAGGCCCCACACCCCACCTTTTGGTGTTTGGGGGTTATACTCCGGTGTGTTTGTGGGTTATACCACGGCACCACAACCTTAATCAGTATTGTCCTCTTTGGCCACGATTCGAACTCGTGACCTCAAGATTTTGTTGTTTCTAAGAACACGCCTCTCACCAACTTTTATTTCTTGATTTCGAAAAACAAAGAAAGCTTAGTGGCTCATTACTAAATTGTAAACATGAAACCCACCTTATTTCCATGCTTATACTTGTTCAAGATGCCTTTCCTTTAGCTCCTCTTGTCTCCCTTGAATTTCTTCAAAATCGCAAAACCCTAAATCAAAAGGGATCTTAAAAATTGGAAAACCTAAGGAAACAAAGCAAATTCATCCTAGAACTATCTTTCCCATACTATTCCTAAGCCAATGGAACCAAAACCCCCTTCAAAAATACCAAAGAATTTGAAACAACTTACTTTAGAACTCTTCCCACCAGTTTTTGTGTTCTTTAGCTCTAAAGGAAGATCAAATCTTCCTCTTTTTTGTTTTCCTTCTTGAAAAACTCTTGAAAACACTCTTCTAAAGCAAGAAAAGATGAAACCCTAAGTTTGTGCTTCTTTTTCTCTTCTTCTTCTCAAAACCGAAGCTCTCCTCTTCTTTTCTTCAAAATTTCGTTCCTTCTCTCCCAACCTAAGGCTTTTGTTCTTTCTTTCTATTAATGAAACAAAAATGACCCATTTGCCCCTCCTTATAAGCCTTACAACTTAACAACTTAAGTGATCTTCCCATTTTGCCCCTTATTTTATCTTTAAAACTGACATCTTAACTCCTTATTTTG
The DNA here is from genome assembly GCA_027563865.1 of Erythroxylum pelleterianum. Taxonomy (NCBI): domain Eukaryota; kingdom Viridiplantae; phylum Streptophyta; class Magnoliopsida; order Malpighiales; family Erythroxylaceae; genus Erythroxylum; species Erythroxylum pelleterianum. Next base: position 12,946,128 of record JAOQMR010000002.1, on the reverse strand, counting down.
ATCAGATAAATGAAAAAATTTGATAATACTTCTTTCTAGAGAAATGTTCCTCTATGTCTTATGTTTCCATAGACACCAAAATCACTCAATTTGGTTCGGAAATGAAGAAGTTATGGCTAAAACACTTTCAGACCAAAACTAAACCAAGACTGAACACTACACCTAACTTCACTCCAGAAATTGAATATCTTAGGGACTGAATTGAAATTCGATTCCTTCAGATAACTTGTAGCCCCATGTCTCTAGTTTAATTAGGAACAAGAATCACCTCATATAGAGCTCTAGAGATCAAGATATCACCAAAATACTGAAGCATGTTCAGACTTTTTCAAACGATCCTCTCACTTTGATCTAATCAATCTTTTTCAATTTAATCTCAAAATCTATAAATTTTCATGGAGAGGTAGAGGAATGTCTTAAGAATCCAACGCTTCAAGAATCAAGTCAATCGGAGGTCAAACGGAAAAGTTATAAGCAAAAGAGTGGAGAGAGGTTGGGTCAGGGAAAACATGACTACTAATGCATGTAAAAATTACATGCATTAGTCAACTAGTCGAAGACTATTAGTCGACTAGGTCGACTACAGTGATTGACTTGGAAAACTCTTGTCTTTTTTCTTTCGATAACCCAATTTTCTCAATTCATAACTTCTTACTCAGAACTCCAAATTATACAAACTTGGTATCAATGGAAAGGTAAAAGAAAACTCTACAACTTCCATGAAGAGCTTAAGAACCAGATCGATCGCTAAACGAGTCAAAAGCCACCTCAAAGTATCTGTCAGATAAACATCATCCTACACAATGACAGAACCTCTAAACATCATAATTATCTACTCCATTGTCCAAAAATGTCATACTTTATATAAATGGAAAGATAAAAACATAACCTACAACTTTCATGAAGACCCTAAGAACAAATTCTACCTCCATGAGGGTCAAAAACCCAAGCAAAGCTTCTTTCCCGAAATTGCCATCCTAGATAGCATACAACCTTCGAAAATGCATATCTTTCAATTTCTACATCCAAAAATGACATACTATACCTCATTGGAAAACTATGAACTTTCTCTACAACTTTTAAGAAGGCTACTTGATCCAATTTAGCCTATATCAGTTCAGAAATTAGCCTCAAACCAAAACACACAAAACTACCCTTATGGAGAGTTGCAAAAACAATGCAAAGTAACTTTTGGAAAATTCATTGGCAAGACATAATAAAACATGAATATCTTTCATTAATATCAAAATATAAGTTCTTACAAAGCTTTAGTGGACATTTCTAGCCCTAATACATCAAAGTCTTGAAAATTCAAATCACAAAGAAGCTACATGAACAATAATTGTATTAGCTCACTTTCTCAATTATAAAGATGTCACCCACAACACATACATACACAAAACACCCATTTCATGCATTAACCTCAAAATATCATTGTAATTGTTCCAATTAACATTGCCCAAATAAAACATTCAACACAACTTACTTGATTTAGCTACCAAATTCTCAACTCTTTCCTACTATTCACTGCCTAAATTTTCAGACTTCAAAGTTTCAAAAACAAAACAACATTTCAGCTTTTTATTCTAGTCATTTCCACTCCATTTCTCCCAACTTTTTCATCATAAATTTCATAGTACCTTTAAACATACGAGTTTACTCAAAAATCACATAATAATCAAAAACCAAAATTAATATCCACTCTTCGTCAACTTACTACATTCACTACCTTTATCTTGTATATCATTTCAAATTCAAGAATTTTCCTTTTTCTTTGCACATGAATAAATCACCACCGATTCCTCATTTAATTTCATAAGAAAAAAATTCTAACTTCCAAGAAAAGTTCGGGGTCCAACACTCATTGGATTTGAAATCATCAAGAATTCTTACTTAGGGGATGAAGAATTTGTTAAATTATTTGAACTTTTCAAAAAAGGTGTGCATGACCAGTTTGTAATTTAAGATGGTTTTCTCTTTAAAGGAAATAAATTGTGTGTTCCCAAGGACCCTTTTCATGATTTATTGATTCATGAAGCTCATGGTGGTGATCTTGCTGGCCATTTTTGTATTCAAAAGACTTATGAAATTATTCAAGAACACTTATACTAGTCTCTTATACTTAGTGATGTGTAATTTATTGTTAATCAGCATGGTACTTGCCAAAGAGAAAAGAGTACTTTTCACGATGACGTTACATACCTCTTCTTGTTCCATAACTACCATGGGAGGATATTAGTATTAGTACTGCTGTCACCTGCAACCAAATTAATAACAACTCTAGCTATAAAAAAGTAGTTAGTGAAGAGTTAAGATCACTCCTACGAGGGATTTTAACGTTAAAGAGTGTACGAGTTCAAAACTTAAATAAAGTAAAGGGGGGTTAATTCACGAAATTTTAGAAAAAATGACAAAAATAAAAATTAACAAAACTAATCATATCTGGAAAATTCAGTAAGCAAACCTTAGTTTTGGATCACTGACGTTATCACGCTAATATGGATCCTTGATATAAAATTCAGTTCATCAACAAACTTTCATTAGGTGATATTTTCTCTTAAGTTTAATTGAATAGAAACATGTATTCTAAACATTCTTATTAATCAACAACTTAGATACGATCTTAAATTCAATTGAGTAATAGCTTTAAGGACTGAGAAACCAATAAATAAGACAACACATATACGACATGTAGTTAATCAAGATGAGTTTCTTCTTAAAATTTCCAACTCTAATGTAAAAATAGTAATCCTAATTGCCACTTGTGATTAGCAAAATTGAACGTCATATCCTACTAATCTGGCTATTAAACAAATTAATTCCTAGTTGTGCATCCTAGAAATCAACCAATTCAATCGTAAAAAGCAATTCAGAAAGCACTCAATATTCATCAACAAAATAAACTTTATTTGAAAATCTCACACATAATAGATGATAACGCGGTTTCCCTTAACCAAGAAAATGGATTTAGCTACTCATAACAAAAGTGAAAATCAACAAAGAAATAGCCAAATGTAAAGTCTTCATCCCTGGTCTTTCTTAAAAAATTTGAAAATTCCTAGAGAAATACTGTAGAAAATGGAAAACCTAACTATGGATAACAAAAAGAACAGAAGAAAATTGTGTAGAGAAACGTAAACTATCCTAATGTTGGCTGATGTGAACAGTGTCAAAAATCCTCCTTTATCCCCTTTGATTCTCCTCATTTTTTCATGATCTTTTACAAATAATCTTTTCCCCATATTCAGGTTACAGATCCCCATCAGTAAGGTAGCAGTTTGATTCTCAAGATTATGAAAATCTTAGGTGATCAGATCTGTATTAAAAAACAGATCCTGCAGATATGCTTTGTCCTTGCACGTGCCCACACTTAATCACTGAATTTTTTGCCAGTTTGGAATTTTAGATTATCTTTGCTTCCCTTGCATCTTTTTGATTCAATTTTATCTCTTAAGTGTTGAAAATCATCTGAGGACAATTAAGAAACAAATCTATCAATTTTGAATAATAATTTCAACACATTAAAGACATTTAAATACAAAATAAGCACAAAATGACAACTTAACAAGTATGGATTTCATTGTTGAATTACCTCGCACATAGCGTGGTAAGGATGCAATTATGGTGGTTATAGATCGTTTCTCAAAGATGGCCTATTTTGTTGCATGTCATAAGACTGATGATGCTTCTCATATTGCTGATTTGTACTTTAAAGAGATTATTTGTCTTCAGGGGGTACCAAAAAGCATTGCTTCTGATTGAGATTTGAAGTTTTTGAGTCATTTTTAATGGACCCTATGGAAATTACTTAGAACAAAGCTATTATTTAGCACTGCTCACCATCCGCAAACGATGATCAAACCAAAGTTACAAATCACACTCTTGGTGCCTTGCTTCATGGATTAGAGAGTAAAACCACCAAAGATTGGGATTTAAATCTTGCCTATGTCGAATTTGCTTATAATAGATCTCCAATATGTGCTAATGGAGTATCTCCTTTTGAAGTTATTTATGGCGTGAATCCTTACATCCCCATGGATTTACTTCCTATTTCAAAGAAAGACTTGATGAGTATAGATGCAAAGGCCAAGGTAGAGACAATAAAGAAGCTTCATAAGCATATTCACTCAAAGATAGAAAAGATTAATAAGAGTTACAAGGCTTATGCTAATTGCAAGTAACTAGGCTTTCAGCTTAGTGATCTGATTTGGATTCATCTTCGTAAAGAAAGATTTCCAAGCAAAAGGAATAATAAGTTTATAACCCATGCTGATGGACCATTCAAAGTACTTGAACGAATGGTCAGAGGGTGCATACAAGATTGATCTTCTAGGAGATTATGGAGTTTCTATTACATTCAATGTTGGTGATCTGTCTCCTTACTTGAAAGATGAAGATTTGAGGGCAAATGCTTTTTAAGAAGGGGAGAATGATGACATGGCATAAGTGGACTTTATCCCCAAGCCATTATATTTAAATTTACATTATTATTTCATGCAAGGTGGTAATGAGCTTCAGAGTTTTACAAATAATTCAATATGCGGTTGTACATGTGTGATTGCAAGTTTTAGATCCAAAACCAAGTGTAGCCTTGTCTGTTAGGCCTGAAATTTTAGGAGCATACAAATGACATGTAAAATTAATCGTTTACTTGGACGCTAAGTCTTCTAAAATTAGCTTCCTTATTCTTTCAGATCTTTAGTTTTATTCCGTATTATCTATTGTCTAAGTTGTTTCCTAATAGTACTAGGATTTTTCTTTTAGATCTTTAGTATGATTCTATATTATCTAAGTTGATTCCTAATAGTACTAGGAGTTTTCTTTTAGATCTTTAGTATGTTTCTATATTATCTATATTGTTTCCTAATAATATTAAGAGTTTTTTCTACTATAAATAGGGGTTATTAGGTGATATTTTTTGCATATATTTATTCTTGTACTTATCTTTTCTTGTTTAATTTATTCTTGTACTTATCTTTTCTTGTTTATATAGTTATTTACTTATTTTATCTTTTATTGTTAATCTTTCACATGTTATATATGTACTGTAGTAGGTATTACATTTTATATTTTTAATTATACATTTTTAATTATATTTTGTATTATCATTTTTTTGAAAAATTAAAAAATAATATTATTATAGTTAAAACTAAATCAACGTTGCAATGAATTCAAGGCTTTAAGCCTACCATCATATTGCAATATGATCTAAAAACAAAAACTCCCTAAGGGAGATAGTATGACTATCGGCATAATAGAAAACAACAGGAAACAATTATAGGCACCACTAAAATTTCATCTTTATGGGAAAGCTCATTCACCATTTCTAGTATTTGGGATTTTGTTTTCTCTTCCTAACAGATTTCCTTTTTGCATATTTAGGTTGTACGCAAAAATCGCTAGGGATGTCTAGGACATAGGCTATATCTAGTGGGGTATCACAATCCTCTGTTTGTTCTATATCCCCTGTCTTATGATTCTCAATTTGCCTAATAGTTGTAGCTGGAGTTAGCATGTTTGCCCACTCAATTCGACAAAGCTCCAAATATTTGGAAGTGAACTCATTCGTGCTATTGTCTAGATTCTCCCCATGTTCTGCACTGGAATTGTCCTGAGTTATGTTTCCCTGGGAAATATATGTGACAACTTGTTCAGTCCTCACACCACACTACAACAAAAATGACATACGGTAACAGGTGATAAGTGTTATTAAATATGAATGGTAACACTAATGAGTATGCTATGATAGCCTATGTTACTAAAGATATGATGCTTTAGTAACAGTTTTGACATGTTATTGTCGAGTTTAATATGACATTTATTGATAGTTACAAATGATTTTATATTATATTTTATAAATGTTATTAATTAACTATTTGTAACATTTTTACACTGTTATCTATTAACTTTTTGCAACATCATTAACATGTAGTAGATATGAATTTTGTAACTTTTGAAAAATGTTATAGATAAGTCTATGACAATAATAGAATGTTGTTGTTGAGTTTATTATAGCATTTATTGATAGCTACAAATGATTTTGTATTATATTTTATAAATGTTATTAATTAGCTATTTGTAACATTTTTCAACTGTTATATATTAGCTTTTTGCAACATTATTAACATGTAGTAGATATGAATTTTGTAACATTTTAAAAATGTTATAGATAAGTTTTCCATGGCATAGATATAATGTTGTTGTTGAGTTTATTATAGCATTTATTGATAGCTACAAATGATTTTATATTATACTTTATAAATGTTATTAATTAGCTTTTTGTATCATTTTTGAACTGTTATATATTAACTTTTTGCAACATCATTAACATGTAGTAGATATGAATTTTGTAATATTTTAAAAATGTTATAGATAAGTTTTCCATAACATTGATAGAATACTGTTGTTGAGTTTATTATAGCATTTATTGATAGTTACAAATGATTTTATAATATATTTTTTATATGTTATTAATTAGCTATTTGTAACATTTTTGAATTGTTATATATTAACTTTAAAATGTTATAAAAGATTTTTTACAACATTATTAAAATGCTATTGTTGAGTCTATTATGATATTTATTAATAACAAACAATTGATTTTATGTTACATTTTATAAACTATATAAATTAGTTAACCATGACATTCATAAACTGTTATAAATTAATTTTTTTCTACATCCGCCAAATGTTGTGGATATGAGTTTCGTAACACTTCTAAAATACTCTAGATTATTGTTTAATAACAATATTAAAAAATATGTTAGTATTGAATTTATAATAACATTTGTTGATGCTATTATAATAGTGTTACTAATATATCTTGTGTAAATTATATAAATAATGGTACACTAATG
>JAOQMR010000002.1:12904877-12916480 GCA_027563865.1 Erythroxylum pelleterianum | reverse complement strand
CAATTCAGCCCCCCCCCCCCTTCTTGTGCATTGTAACGCCCCAAATTAGAGGTTACAATATTAACGGAAATTATTACATATGTTTTGTATATTGAACCTAAAGTCTATAATAACGCGTGATTTACTTCAATTGGTATCAGAGCTCGGTGTCCAAGAACCACCGTTACAAAGTGAGGATAAAGATCCATAGCAGAATCACATGTTTATATAGTTGAAGGCGCCTTCGTCACTAGACCTCCTACATTCAATGGTGAAGATTACCATTACTGGAAAGACATGATGCGGCTCTTCATTGAATCTACTCATATTGATCTTTGGGAGATTATAGAGAATGAACCATATACATCGGTAGATGATGAAGGAAATGTCATTCCACGTATTAGATGGTCAGCTGATTAAAAAGTAAGATTCCAGCTAAATTCAAAGGCCAAGTTCTTTCTAAGTTGTGCACTAAAAGCAGAAGTGAATACGATAAAGTTCATAAATACTACACTGCAAAGGAGATGTAGGATACACTATCCATCGCACACGAAGGCACCAACCAAGTTAAGGAGTCTAAGATAAGCATTCTTGTACACCAGTATGAGTTGTTCAAAATGAAGGAAGATGAGTCTATCGATCAGATGTTTACACGATTTCAAACTATCGTCAATGGACTTAAAGCTCTTGGGAGAACTTATGATAATCAAGATCATGCTCGAAAGATTCTTAGAAGCCTACCGAAAATATGGAGACCTAAAGTCACCGCGGTACAAGAAGCCAAGGACTTGAGCATGTTAAAGCTTGATGAATTGCTTGGATCCTTGAAGATACATGAAGTGGAGCTTGATGCATAAGATAAACCCAGATGGGATAAATCTATAACATTGAAGGCTGGACAAAAGAATCACAAGATTCAGAGGAAGAGAAGTTCATCTTCAAAAGCGTTGAAGATCGAAGAAGTTAAGAATGACGACTTCAGTGAATCTAAATAAGATTCGAGCGAAGAAGATGACGAATTATCCTTTATCTCGAAAAAGATCAAACGCATGTGGAAAAAGAAAGCAAGAGGAAACAAAGAGTTTTCTTTCAAGAAGAATAGCAAAGATGAAGGCAAGAACGAGAAAACATCGGTCATCTGCTATGAATACAATAAATCGGGACACTACAAGTATGAATGTCCATTGCTGAAAAGAAAACCAAAGAAGAACAGAGAAAATAAGAAGAGCATGATGGCAACATGGGAAGATTTGGATTCGTCCGAATCTGATATTGATTCAGAGGCATCAGTGCAAGCAAACATTTGCTTGGTAGCCGAAAGAGAAAGTGACAAGAAGGTAACCTCAAATTTTAGTGAATTACAAGATGCATATTCAAAATTATTAGAAGATTCTCATGCAATACTTAAGCAGTATAAGTTGTTAAAGAAAAAGTTCGAAGAAAACTTGAAGAACACGCAAGTGTTAGAGAGAGAAAATGTCTGCCTAAAAAAACAAGTAGACGAGATGAAGAAAAAAGTAGTTGTCGATAGATCTGAGGAGATTAATCAGCTGAAACAAAGGATCAATGTTCTTTCAGCTGATCTATCAACATTCACTAAGAGTACGAGAAATATAAATGACATGCTAGGAAGATACAGACACCCTAATGATAAGAGTGGATTAGGGTTTGCTAAAAACAATACTTAGTATAAAAAGAATGTTGTTCCTTATAGGAAGAAATTTCATCAGTCGCATTATCATCATTCCATGAATCTTTTTAAGACTAACCCCAAAGGACCCAAGAAAATATGGGTACCTAAGAAAAATATAATATCTACTGCAGATCTCCTTCCTTAGAAAAAGAAGCCAGCACCAATAGTATTTGGACAGTACATGCTCACGACATATGACGGAAAGAAGGTCTATATTCCTAGATCTTCAAAATAAGAAGGGAGGATCGGTAACTTTTGGAGACAACCAGCAAGGCAAAATAATTGGAATCGGTAAAATTGGTAAATATTCTTTTGCATCTATTGATAATGTTCTGCTAGTTGATGGTTTAAAACATAATTTGATTAGTGTCAGTCAATTATGTGATTCTAGTTTTAAAGTATTCTTTAAGTGTCAGTCAATTATGTGATTCTAGTTTTGAAGTATCCTTTAATCAAAATTCTTGTGTAGTCAAAAACAAGGATGGCTCCATATTCTTTTCTGCCAAAAGACAAAACAATCTTTACCAAATTAATTTAGAAGATTTGCAAAGTCAAAACATTTCTTGTTTTATATCAACAGATGAAGAATGAATTTGAGATGAGCGTGATGGGTGAATTAAAATTCTTTCTTGGGTTGCAAGTTAAGCAAACCGAAGAAAAGATTTTTATTCATCAACAGAAATATATCAAAGAACTGTTGATTAAGTATGGGATGGAAAAAGTGAAACCAATGTCAACTCTTATGCACCCTTCAAACCTTTTGTCTAAGGATGAAGCTGGTAAGAAGGTTGGTCAAACCTTGTATAGAGGAATTGTTGGTTCTTTACTTTACCTTATAGCAAGCAGACCTGATATTTTATTTAGTGTTTGTTTGTGTGCAAGATTTCAAGTAGATCCTAGAGAGTCTCATTATATTGTTGTTAAAAGAATTTTGAGATATCTATCAAGTTCTACTGATCTTTGCTTAATATGTGAGAAAGGTAAAGATTTTAGGTTAATTAGCTATTGTGATGCTGATTACACTAGAGACAGGATTGATAGAAAGAGTACGAGTGGAGGATGTCGCTTTCTTGACCACAACCTAGTTTCCTGGTCAAGTAAGAGGCAAATCTCAATTGCTCTATCCATTGCAAAAGCTGAGTACATGTCAGCCGCAAGTTGTTGCTCACAGACGTTATGGATTAAGTATCAGTTAGAAGATTATTTAATACAAGAAGAACAAATCCCAATCTTCTGTGACAACACAAGTGCTATCAACCTATCGAAGAATCCAATACAACACTCGAGGATAAAGCATATAGAAGTTAGACATCATTTCTTACGAGACTACGTATAGAGGAAGATAATAAGTCTATAGTTTGTTAAGACGAATCATCAATGGGAAAATATCTTTACAAAGCCATTGAGTGAAGAAAGATTCAAAGAAATCAGACGAAACCTGAATATGGTAATGTTAAGTGATCAACCGTCTGACACGTCATGACCCAGATGATCTTCTTAGTTAAGAAGATAAAAAGTTGTAAGAGTTCAAGGTAACAGTAACAGTAAGTTACAGACGGTAACTTCTGTCATAAGAAAGTTTTGGAGGAAAAGCTTCTCAAAGCCTTGAGAATACCACCTACTCTAGAACACTCTTGAAATACCCTGACATCGGCTTTTGAAGAACTCTCAACAAAACTTTTCATTACTCTGTTTTGATATCAAACTCTCTTTGTTCACACTCTCAACTTCAGAAAACTAACTTCACCTCTTTGGGAAATACATTTGTGCGTTTAGTTCTTTGTTGACTACAGATACAAATGGAGCAATCAATGACCAGTGGAAGACTTGTTGACTTCGAGTCCTTGAAGAAGGACCAGATGGATATCGAACCGGAGATTGTGGCAGCTGGATGGAAGAACTTCTTTCAGGTTCATGAGACAGTTTACCTGAATGAAGTATATGATTTCTAGAAGAATGTAAAAGTAATAGAAGATAATTAGTATTACTGGTGGACAGATTGTCGGTTATAGTAACACTGAAGTCAATCGAGAAGGCTACTAAGTGTCCATATGTTGGAGTAAAGCTCGCTCATAAAGCAAGATGGATGACTCAAGCTAGTGTAGAGAAAATTCAAATTAATCGACAACTATATGGATGTAGTGACCTAAAGGAGAAGAAAGCCTCAAGCCTTGTGCCGAAGGCTTGGGTTCTACATTCGCTACTATTCCATTGTGTTCTACCAAGAACAGGATCGAGGAATCTAGTAACAACGTTAGATGAGCAATGTTTATTTCATCTACTCAATCACTAGCCCATAGATCTTCCATACCTAATCCTCAATTACATGGTAAAGTCGAAGAAAGACTCAACTGTCATACCGTATGGTATGATGCTGACAAGAATCTTCAGAGATTCTGGAATTCTTCTTGAGAGAGGAAACAAGATGAAGATGAACATCAAAAGCGTCATTAACTCTATAGCTATCAGTAGAATGGGCTTGAAGAATCAGGAAAAGGAGGATGCAGATTTTAAGATGACAACAAGGATTAAGGGGGAGCGTGCTATCAAGCAAAGTTTGAATGAAAAAGTAACTCCCATAAGAAAATCAAAATCTCAATCCACTGGAAGAATGTCCATAGAAGGATTGAAGAAATCGTCGGATGATGTAATGAAAGTTAAGATGATTTCTCAAAAAGAAGAAAGCCAGGTGCGACAGATAGAGACACAAGTGACCTTGAAGAGAAAGAGGGAGACACTACTTTTGGAGAAACCCAAACAAGCAAAAAGGTCACCTAGACTACGAACCCTACGTCAACAAGAGAAAAAGAAAGGTAAAGAGTTGACACATGGTGGAGACTCTGAAAAGAAATCACCACAGGCAACCAGATCTCTAGTCTCAATTTTACAAGAAGACTCAGCAAAATTAACTAAAGAAACTGAGAATAAGAGGAAGTAGGATTTTGAGAAGAAGAAACCCCAACCTCAACCTCAACAACAACCTCTTAGGCTAATTAAAGAAAGTAAAAAGCAAAAAATCAGTCAGAAAAAGAGCACTCCAACTGTTGTTCAAAAGAAAAGGTCAGTTGAACACAGTTCAGCACAGGTTAGTCCTTATCAACCAATGAGAAAAGAGGATTTAAAAATCAAGATCATTGAAGAAGTTGAACCTGTCAGGAGTAGAAGCTCTATAATCATAACAGAACCCTTGCGAAGGGTGGTCAAGGTACAAATTTGAACCAATCTTGGTAAATAGTCGTACAATACATCTGTTGAATGATAGAGAGAAAAGGTTGTATAGTGTTCTGCGAGATGAGAGATCAGAACGATACCCAACACAGGTGACCAAGCAGAAGTACACTATTTACCCACTCATAAAAAGGACTGTGATAAAGATTGTCCTTGACATTCAGCCAAAACCTTACATTGTTCGCAATGAAGAAAAGGAGAAGAAGAAAATGTATCCAGAAGGAATGACAAGTAATCTGACAGAAGATCAGATTGAACAAGAAGTGAGGACCATTGATGCAGTATGTTATGAAACTCAACATAGAGGAATCTATGTTTCCCACCATATCTCAAAGGCATCAGGAAGTCATTGTGGTTGTGTCACCACTGATGAAACTTCTCAGGTAGTTGGCAAAATAACAGAAGGGCAGTATAGAAACATCAGAGTTGGAGATATTAGTTTCAATATAGAGACTCTTGTGCACCTAATTATGCATATTAGACCCTTGAGCTCTATATCTTCAATTGGACATGTACTACACCTTCTTGGAAAAACAAGTTTTAAAACTACCTCGAGCTGATGACCTTAATCTCCCTGAAAGAAACTTATCTTTCAAACCTCCTATTATTACAATCATTGAACCAGATGTCATACCTTCAGAATCATATAGTACTACTATTGGTTTGGAAGAAGTACAGCAATAGAGTGATGAAGCCTTAGTCGAAGAAATTGAAGAAATTCATGACAAGGTTGATGATCTGCGTGTTCCAGTGGGTGACTTACATGAGGAAGTAGCTCACATACGACAAGACTTCAAGTTACTCCGCACTGAAATGAAGGAAATGTTCTATGAAATTATGAAGCATCTTCGGTCAAGATTTTTGATTAATAACAAACAGGGGAGAAAAGAAAAAGAGATGACAAATGAAGAGATACTATAAGGGAGAGTAGAAAATGAGAAAGATAGGGGTAAAAGAAGAGAAGTGTATAGAAGATATTAAAGTTTACAATTTTTTCAATTGTATATCTTCTTATAAATAATCCTAAATAATACTTGATTATCTTTCTAAAATTATGATTATTTGTTATCATCAAAAAAGGGGAGATTGTTAAGTCAAAATGACTTCACGATTAATAATTTTGATGAAAATCAAATAATAATAATTTTAGAAAGTGATGAATTGTTTTGGTAAGACGGAAGAAATTAATAATAATTAATAATATAATTATTATAATTAAATAAGTAAATTTATTTATAATAATAATAATAATTAAGTTTTTAAAATAACAATAATAAAGTTTTTCTTTCTTTCTTTTCATTTTCATTTTTGTTCATATATGTGGATTATTTAAAAATACCCTCTTTACTAATTAAAAGTAAAGTTGAGTATTAATGAACCTCTCTAAATTTTTGTGAAAGATTTTTACTAAATATTGTTATTGTAATTTTTAAAAATAAATTACTCAAGCTCTAATATATTAAGTTGTGTATACACTTTAGTGAAACTTATTAGTTTAAAAATTTTAAAAATATCATATCTAAAGGGACAAAAACTTAATAACATTTAATTAACAAAAACCTAATTGCATTTATTATACTATAAAATTGTAATATTTTAAATACTTTATATTATTCTTAATTTTATATTTATATGATAATTAAATGATTTTTATATTAATTGTGATTATTATTTATATATAAAATGTGTTATTATTATTTTAAATTTCTATTATTATAATTTCAAAAGACAAGTTTGTAAAATTAAAAATTATATAGCGTAATATATTTAAAAACTATTTTATAATTTTAAAAAAATCCAAAATATTTTATATGTTAACCGTACTAGACCATAATCAAATCGTGTACCAGTACTTTACCAATATTCTCAGTAGGAACTACCGTTTCATCATCCAGTGGGGTAGTCAAAGAGCCATTGATTTGCTAGATTTGTTAGGAATAAGCAGTAAGCTAGCTGTAAGAATATTTGGACATCATTAATCATTTGACTTGTAACATACACGCTCTTATATAAGATGGCTTACGATTCTTACCATACCAAAGGCCAGGTTAAGTTCGTTTCTTTTATTGCTCAGCGGTACTTACAGCACTGCATTTGGGTAACCATGTTTAACTTGAAGAGAGCAACTTTAGTTATTTACCATTTATTCTAAGGTAGCTGCTATCCTATTTACAACAGAAGTCTTAAGTTTCTGAGGTTGATGATGAACCAGTGCTGCTCAGCTCCTCAAATGCCTTGACGGGGTCTGCATATGACTCCATGCAAGGCAACCTAAGGAAATGGCGAAAAAAATGTTAAATCTGTCGTTCTGCATGAGCATGAAAATGGTGATAATCTTGGTGCTTATTTTTCTTACCTGCTTGACATTATAGTCTCGTCGTCTATAGTCGATTTTTCATCAAATATGTTACCTGGAAGAGGAAACGGTAAACTTCAAATCTGGAAGAACAAAAGAAATGAGCCAGTAAAAGCATTATAACATCTGCAGTTTCAATCCATTGGTATCCCATGTACCAACATCAATAGAAAATGAGAAAGAACTTTGACCTTTCAATAGCTATTTTCAGTATGTATCTATCGTGATCTGTTTTACATACTGCAAACCAATCTACTGATAAATTGGGCAGCAATAGATATGTGCTATTCTAAAAAGCAGGAAACATCTCCACTTCAGTTTAATAAATCAAATTCCCAAGAGTTTAACTACTCATACTACTATAGGAAAAATGTTGCAGGATGCCGTAGACCCAGCCAGTAGTCAGTATTCAAATATTAAGATCAGAAGTTAATAGAAGGTGCAATTTTTACCTCCATAAATATTCTTCTTTGAGAAATATTTCTTCATCAAACGGCGGGTGTAGTCAGCTTCATATCTTCTGAACTTTTCAATGTATTCTTCACTGTCTAGAAACCTGAACATATTTAATTTATCGTTATAAGGGCATTAGACCTTGATTAAAGTACTGCTAATGTAATTACATGTCTGTCAAACTTATGTTAAAGCAAACACTTTAAATGCAACAGTAAAGTGTGAACAAGTCTGTTACGGGTGATCAAGTAAAGAACACCATATGGAGGGAACAAAAAGATAAAATAAGAATTTATTTGGGAATTTTGGAACTTTAACAATGAATAACAGGCTAACAGAAGCATAGGATATGCTTTTCAGCAATTGATAAACAGTAAAATATTGAAGAGCCAAAGACAAACACGTTATCTTGTGAGAACTATATGTATATGCCCATTAATACCTAACTTAAATGGTTTAATCCATAAAAGAGGTGCAAGTCAGGACCTATATATGACATGTTTTTGGACCAATGGACCAATATAGAGCATCGAGAGGAGTTTTTCCCTAAAGGAACAACAACAATCAGACAGAATATATCTCTGAAATAGATCAATAAACATAAGTGCATCAAGAGCCAAAGACAATCATATAACCCATTTATACAAGTAAATCCAAAAAAAGTCCAAAAAGGACATTAGGAAGTCATCCAATGAATTATATGTGACACAATATTTTAGAGTCAAGGACCAATATATGGCATCAAGAGGATAAATCTGTAGGAGACAACCAATCTATATAAGGAAACCATAGAATGGACCAATACATGGAATCAAGAAGACACGTGTAGGAGAGGACCAATCTATATAAGGAAAACCATAGACTTTTGAAAAAGACTCGAACTAGGTTATAGAAGGGAATAGTTAGGCATCAAGACATCTTTCCAAATACATAAATGCAGTTCATATCCCATCCCTATAAGCCCTATGCATCCTATCCAGCCAAGTACCCTTTCACACAGGGAGTATTGCTCTGACTGCCATTCACTTCATCTGGTACCATCAACTTCCAACTAGAAGCAACCAACTAAAGACATCTCTATGAAAAATAAGCAATTTAGAAGCAGACCATATCAATGTGGCACACATCTGAACCTAGTTATAGACAAGTAACATATCTAACAATATACTGTTTCTCTTTGCCTATGTTCCAACATTTATCAGTAAGAGTTAGAAAGGAGAGATAGGTCTTCAAACACAACAAATATCTCGCAAATTCTTATGTGGTAAAGGGTTCCTTTTCTTAGATAATCTTTCAATTTGAATATCTGTTTCAGTACAATCCATGTGAAGTACATATGTTAGCTACAAGTAACCCATTCAAAAAAAGGGATTTTCAAAACTAGTCCATGGATTGCCCTCCTTTCATGTTAAGTTGCTCAGATATCTTCCTTAAATGTTCCCTAATTAGGTGCAAGGACAAAAATAATAACTTCTACCTATCTGCTAGCAAAATGAAGAACTTCGATTAATGAGAACCAGAAAAGCAATTATGCATCACAAACAGGTAACAATGGAGACCCTAAATTCAGATCATTCCTTTTGATTTTAAATAAACTACTCCATCCCTACAATATGTTCTTGGAGCTTTTGGGTGAACATACATGTCACACTTTCTTAAGCATGACCAGCAGTAACGTAGATCTATTTCTTTTAGTTCATGAAAGACCTTCAATTACTGGGCATCTTCCCATGCAAAGACTGTTGTAAATCAGTGATAAGTGTTCCTCAACAAGAAAATTATCAAATGGAATTATTCACGTTCATCACTTGCCGCAGACAAATATTTCAAAATATAAAAGAACATTGGCCATAGTTTCAAAGTTAAGTTTTAATTATCTGAGCATGCATACCAAAGTTTTTATTGTGCCTCCAGTACCACTGGTTCCGAAGACATTAGAGCTGTTACTGACTTCCATAAACTAGTAATGATAATCTCTAACCAGTATCAGGGTTGATCGCCAATCAAATGAGTCAGATTACTTTATTTAAGGAATGAAACATGACTACAGAAACAGAAAGAGAGGTAATGCTGGGATATGGAATTCAACAATGAAGGCAATCATTTGTCTTAATAAATACAAGCACAAGACATGATAGAAGCTTGAAAAATAACCTTTTCTTTTTCTTCAAGAGCAGTACTGTGATCAATACTAAGCAAACAAGAAAATTGTCAACTAAACAAGATCATTTCGGTAAGTCAAAAAGAAGGTTAACATGATTGAGACTTAAACGAACCAAATAGGAAACTCAAGCAGAAGATTCAAAAACAAAGAAGAAGAAAAGCTTTTAACGCCCAGATCCACAACTCATCAGCAAAACAGAAACTTTACTTCACGTTTCATCCCTCGTCCAATTTCTCAGCTTATAACCGAGAAGCAAAGCCAAGACAGCGACAACATAAGAAGAAGCAAAGCATCATGAGATTAAAAGGAGTAAGGCTTGAAGATAATGGCAATGGTGTAGCTTCAAAGGGAAGAAGCAGAAACTTACGCAAGATGGGAGAAGTCAGGCTTTTGCTCGACGGGGACACCGTTCTCGCTTGCTTCCTCAACCTTTGACACAAACAAAAACCCATAAACAAACTCACCACAGAACCAAAACACACACGCATTCAAACAAATGGAGAAAAAAGGAAGTACCTTTGGAGCAGATGGCAGCGTAGTGGTGGAGGTGGTGATGGTGTTGGGAGCAGAGTTGACCGAATTGGAGGCGGAGGGCGGCGAGTGCGGCGGTGGTGGAGGCGGAGGTGACGAAGAAGCCATTGTTTCTCTGAAAATTTTGCTATGCAGAAGGGGGAAAACCCATACACTATGGGTCTCTGGACAAGTGCAGGACACGAGTCTGCAACTTTTAAACGATACCAAAAAAACGACAAGACATAATCACACAACACAACACAACGCAAGTAGGTTTGAGGCGGAACAAAATTTCCCTTATAATTATAATAATTGTGTTTGACAACAAATTTTTGAGTTTATAAATCTTCATTATGATTGTATTATAAAAGATTTAGTAGAATTCTTATTTATATTTGATGGTAGAGAACTTTTTGTAAGTTATAAGATTAAATAAAATTGGAAATTTTAAAAAATTAAAAATATTATCTTTCCGTATCTAAAAATTTAAAATTTAAATAAAAAGAGATTATTAAATAAAAATTAATTTATTTATTTTAGCTTATAAAAATTAATTAATTTATAAAAAGTAAAGTTGCGAATATCGTACTGGACTTAGTACCGGATTGAGTTCTGACGGTATCGGATACCGTTTCGGGTAATTTTTTAAATTTATGAAATAGTCCCTAAAATTTTTAAAATTTACAAAATAGTTCATTACTGTTTACATCAATTATGTTTCCAAAAACCATAATTAATATAAAAAAGACAAACATCATCATACAATATATAAAATTAAGAATAATACAAAGTATTTAAAATATTACAATAATACAATTCCATCATTTTAATAAATAATAATTACATCAAAATATTCAATAAAAAAAACAATAAATATCCTTAAACAATGTACAAAAAAAGTTTATGACGAAGAAACAATCAAGTAGAAGTTAAACCTAAAACAAAAATATTTACAGTTACATTACATATATAGAATTTAACATAAACGTCAAATATAAGTAAAATTAAAAGAAAAGGAAAAACAAAAACCTGGAACGAATTTCAATCATCAATAGGAGGATACTCGCTATAACTGCACTGACCCTAATGATTATTTGGTACAAAATTCTCCTCATTAAGAGGAGCATCATCATCATTATGATTCAAATTTAATGCACCAAATGACATGTCAATGCTTTCCCATCCAAGATTATCTTCCAAATCATTCACATCTATCA
>JAOQMR010000002.1:12890382-12904777 GCA_027563865.1 Erythroxylum pelleterianum | reverse complement strand
AGTGTATATGGTGTTAGGTTGAAGTTTGGAAGCATTGGAAGGGCTTGGAAGAAGGTTTGGGGCTCTTTGCCCAGTATATGTCCGTTAAACGGACACCCCAGTCCATTTAACGGACCTTCTCGGGTGAATTTGGAGCGTTTGCCCAGTGTGTGTCCGTTCTCGGGTGAAAATGGTGTTTTTGGCCAGTGTGTGTCCGTTAAGCGGATATGCATGTCCGTTTAACGGACAGCCTCGGGTCAGCTATAGTAATTTGCAATGTTGACCTGTTTAGAGTGCGAATCTCGCTTTGAGGCCTCTAATATGAGTTGTAGATCTTCATCTTATCTTTCCAAAAGCACAAAAACGAAAGCATTGGGACATTTGTAGAAGAAGTTATGGTATTTGCGCCAAGACATGTCATTTCATGATTTAGGTTATGATCATGCTCGATTCTTTTGATCATAACTCCCTCATCCAACCTCCAAATGGGGTGATTCTTGAGCCTAGGGATTCATGAGACATGTAGGTACCTACCCATAAAATTTTATATCATTTGGAGTTAAATTGAAAGAATTTGCAAGAAATCAAGTGAAGGGTCAGTTGAGAGAGCAAGATGGGGATTTAAGCACGGTTAGGTATTTTGAGCATATCTGAGTTATGGAGCTCAGTTTGAGGTTATTCTTGTTTCTAAATTAATTTAGAGACTTAGAGTTACAATTTTATGAAGCAAGAGAGTTGGGTTCTGGGAACGGGATCCAACATCAGGATTAAGATTTCAACCAGTAACCAGTGTCTCGGGGAATGGGTAACAGTCAGGCCCACAACTCAGGACAGTTGGGCTCCGAAAATGGGGTCCGACATTAAGTCCCTTGATGATTGTTTGAAACCTTCCAAACATCTGATCAATAGATTTTTCATCTTTCATTTTGAACAGCTAGTACTGATGTACAAGAATGCTTATCTTGGACTCCTTGACTTGATTTGTACCTTCGTGTGTGATGGATAACGTGTCCCACATCTCCTTCGCAGTATCGCATCCGTGGACTTTATCGTACTCACTTTTGCTTAAGGCACAACTCAAAAAGAACTTTTCCTTCGAGTTTAGTTGAAATCTGGCCTTTTGATCAACAGACCATCTGACTCGTGGAATAAGATTTCCTTCTTCATCTACCGATGTGTACGGTTCATTTTCTATTATGTCCCAAAGATCAATATGAGTAGATTCAATAAAAAGCCGCATTCTATCTTTCCAGTAGTGATAGTCTTCTCCGTTAAACGCAGGAGGTCTAGTGACTGAGGCACCTTCCGCTATATATATGTGTGATTCCTCCATGAATCTTTATCCACACTTTGTTACAGTGATCCTTGGACACCAAGCTCTGATACCAATTGAAGTGAATCAAATGTTAATAACGACTTAATAAACGATATACAAATGCACAAGAAGGGGGGTTGAATTGTGTATTCTTTTTCACTGATCCCCTTTTTAGCAATTTCTTTAAACTATTGAAAAACAATATTGTAAAATATTTTCTGAATTCTCGTATGAAAATAGTAAGATTGAAAATACAAAGTTCAGAGAGAGTTAAGAGTTGAGAGTTGAGAGAGTGTTGACACAGCCGATTTATACTGGTTCACCTCAAACCGTGGGCTACGTCCAATCCTCAGAGATCTTTATGAGATTTCACTATCTTTAACAACGTTACAAGTATTCTTTGATACCGAGGCTCTTCAGGTCTCTTACAACAAGTATTCTTTCACACTTAGCCTCTTCAGGCTATCTAGTTGAAAGAATTTTTGAGCTTTTGTTACAGAAAGTGATAGCTCTTGTTTTTCGCACAATAATATTTCTTAACTTGCTAAGCTTCTTTCAAAATCTATAACTTCTGCAGTCTTCGACTCCGACTCGTATTTATAGCATTCGTCTTCAGCCGCTTCTTGATAACTGCTTCTTTCTTCTTGTTTCTTGATCTTTCAAGAATCAGTTATTCAGTTGAGTTCTGTAACTAACTCAAGCTGATTATTAAACCGACGTGGTATCGGTTCTTCCGTCTCACTTCCTTCAGTCTGATTTTTGTTTTGCGCGTCTTCCATCTCACTTTTGGTTTGCACCTTCCGTCTGTCTTTTGGTTTGCGCCTTCCTTCTGTCTTTTCTATCGTCTGACTTTTGTCTTTTGCGCTTCCGTCTGATTATTGGCTTCGCGCTTCTGTCAGATTATTGGCTTTGTTCCTTCCGTCTCATATTCTTCTGCTTCCGTCTTACTTTCTTCTTTCATTATTATTTGTTCTTCATCAAAATCATTCACGTAAAGTCATTTTGACTTAACATCAAGTTCCAGTTAGAAGATTATTCAATACAAGAAGAACAAATCCTAATCTTCTGTGACAACACAAGTGCTATCAATCTATCAAAGAATCCAATACAACACTAGAGGGTAAAGCATATTGAAGTTAGACATCATTTCCTACAAGATTACGTACAGAGGAAGATCGTAAGTCTACAGTTTGTTGAGACAAATTATCAATAGGCAGATATCTTTACTAAGTCGTTGAGTGAAGAAAGATTCAAAGAAATTAGACGAAACCTAAATATGGTAGTGTTAATTGACCAATCATCTGACATGTCATGACCCAGATGATCTTCTTAGTTAAGAAGATAAAAAGTCGTAAGAGTTCAAGGTAACAATAACAGTAAGTTATAGACGGTAAGTTCTGTCATGAGAAAGTTTTGGAGGGAAAGCTTCTCAAAGCCTTGAGAATATCACCTACTTTAGAACACTCTTGAAATACCCTAACATTGACTTTTGAAGAACTCTCAACAAAACTTTTCATTACTCTGTTTTGATATCAAAACTCTCTTTGCTCACACTCTCAACTTCAGAAACTAACTTCACCTCTTTGAGAAATACATTTGTGCGTTTAGTTCTTTATTGACTATAGATACAAATGGAGCAATCAATGACTAGTGGAAGACAGGTTGATTTCGATTCCTTAAAGAAGGACTAGATGTAGGGCCCCGTTTCCGGAGCCCAACTCATCAGAAACGAATCATATCTTTTCTTGCTCTGATACCACACATGTTGGGCCCACTTTCCAGAACCCAACTACTTACTCCGATAATAAAAAATTCGCATACTTTAAATCGTTGGAAAGATAGAAGTCAACTTAGTCAAATTCCTCATAGATCAATATCGAATTTATCCCAACTTCACTTCCTTTATTACAACATCATTCAAAGAAATTCAACTTCCAATTGGAATTCATCCCACACCCAAACCTCAATTCATACAATTCATTCCCAAAATTTTCAGACTTCAAAGTTTCAAAAACACAAACAACAATTCAACTTTTTAGTCTAGTCATTTCCACTCCATTTCTACCATCTTATTCATCATAAATTTCATAGTACCTTAAACATACAAGTTTATCATCAAAAACCAAAATTAATTATTCACTTTTCATCAACTTACTACATTCACTACCTTAATCTTGTATATCACTTCAAATTCAAGAATTTTTCCTTTTCTTTGCACGTGAATAAATCACCGCCAATTCTAACTTCCAAAAAAAATTTGGGGTCCAACAATTCTCCCCCTCTTAAAAGAATTTTGTCCTCGAAATTCTTACCTGAATAATCAAACAAATGAAGGTGATGTTGTCTTATGTTTTCCTACGTCTCCCAAGTAACTTATTCTCTCAATTAATTTCTTCCAAGTGACCTTAGTCAATAGACTCACTTGGTCTTTCATTCACTTATTTAATCATTCCCTATCTTAACTAATCCCTCAATATACTTTGAATTATTCACAATTTTCACTTCTTGCATCGATAACACCTATATCAAGTGATATTGATATTTCTTAGAATATCTCACATATAGCACATTATAGATCTGTGACATCTTTGATAGTAGTATTAACTCACAAAACAATGGTCCAATTCTTAAAAACTTTATATGGACCAATACTATTCAACTCAACCTTTTAAACTTTTATATAAGTTTTTATCATTCGTCTCATCTTTCAAATATCCCTTATTGAATCTTACATATGTATATTCAAAATCGGTTCAAAATTATAGAAGTATAATCATCATGAGATTTTTATCTCAATTCCACTAACACATTCCTATAGTCAATCATAACTCTTGTCACCTTAAACAAACAACCACTTTGGTTCTAATTTCATCTTCTTAAGATCAAGCTTTTTGTCTTATTCTTGTACACTTTAATCTCATCATTTCTACTTGTCTCCCTATTTTCCTCAAAAACATCCATGATAATAAATTTACATATTTGATCACATTTAAGGATATACACCCAGTACACTATTGGTGTCATATTCAATTCCACCAATACAAATGCATTAACTCATGATCTATCACATTTAACCATATACTCCTATTTTAATACCTTATAACTTTCAAGTTTCTCACTTTCCAAAAAGGCATCGATCTTCTCACTAATTCCAATAGTTCGAACTCTTACAACTTGACATGTATTTCAAAACGCCCATGTAAGATCTCAATTCTGGCGCTCTGATACCACACATGTAGGGCCCTGTTTCTGGAGCCCAACTCATCAGAAACAAATCATACCTTTTCTTGCTCTGATACCACACATATTGGGCCCACTTTCCAGAACCCAGCTACTTACTCCGATAATCAAAAATTCACATACTTTAAATCATTGGAAAGATAGAAGTCAACTTAGTCAAATTCCTCATAGATCAATACCGAATTTATCCCAACTTCACTTCCTTTATTACAACATCATTCAAAACAATTCAACTTCCAATTGGAATTCATCCCATACCCAAACCTCAATTCATACAATTCATTCCCAAAATTTTCAGACTTCAAAGTTTCAAAAACATAGACAACAATTCAACTTTTTAGTCTAGTCATTTCCACTCTATTTTTGCCAACTTATTCATCATAAATTTCATAGTACCCTTAAACATACAAGTTTATCATCAAAAACCAAAATTAATTATTCAGTCTTCATCAACTTACTACATTCACTACCTTAATCTTGTATATCATTTCAAATTCAAGAAATTTTCCTTTTCTTTGCACATAAATAAATCACCGCCAATTCTAACTTCCAAAAAAAATTCGGGGTCCAACACCAGATGGATATCGAACCGGAGATTGTTGCAGCTGAATGGAAGAACTTCTTTCAGGTTCATGAGACATTTTACCTGAATGAATTATATGATTTCTAGAAGAATGTAGAGGTAGTAGAAGATACGTTAGTATCAGTGGTGGATAGATTGTCGGTCATAGTAACACTGAAGTCAATTGAGAAGGCTACTGAGTGTCCATGTATTGGAGTAAAGCTTGCTCATAAAGCAAGATGGATTACTCAAGCCAGTGTAGAGAAGGTACAGATCAATCGACAACTATATGAATGTAGTGACCCAAAGGAGAAGAAGGCCTCAAGTCTTGTGCCGAAGGTTAGGGTTGTACATTTGCTACTTTTCCATTGTGTTCTACCAAGAATAGGATTGAGGAATCTGGTAACGACATTATATGAGCAATGTCTGCTTTATATACTCAATCGCCAGCCCATAGATCTTCCATACCTAATCCTCAATTACATGGTAAAGTTGAAGAAAGACTAGACTGCCCTACCGTATGGTATGATGCTGACAAGAATCTTCAAAGATTCTGGAATTCTCTTTGATAGAGGAAACAAAATGAAGATGAACATCAAAAGCATCATTAATGCTACAACCATCAGCAAAATAGGCTTGAAGAATCAGGAAAAAGAAGATACAGATTCTTAGACGATAGCAAGAATTGAGGGGGAGCATACTGTCAAACAAAGTTCGAGTGAAAAAGTAACTCCCATAAGAAAATCAAAATCTCAATCCACTAGAAGAATGTCTACAGAAGGATTGAAAAAATCGCCAGATGATTCAATGAAAGTTAAGGTGATTTCTCAAAAAGAAGAAAGTCAGGTGCGATAGATAGAGAAACAAGTGACCTTGAAGAGAAAAGAGGAGACACTTCTTTCAGAGAAACCCAAACAAGTAAAAAGGTTGCCTAGACTACGAACCCTATGTCAACAAGAGCAGAAGAAAGGTAAAGAGTTGATTCATAGTGGAGACTCTGAAAAGAAAGCATCGCAGGTAACTAGATCTTTAGTCTCAATTTTACAAGAAGACTAAACAAAATTAACTAAAGAGACTGAGATTAAGAGGAAGTTGGAGTTTAACAGAAAGAAATCTCAATCTTAACCTCAACAACAGCCCCCTAGGCTGATTGAAGAAAATAAGAAGCAGAAAATCAGTCAGAAAAAGAGAACTCCAACTATTGTTCAACAAAAGAAAAGGTCAGTTGAACATAGTCCAACACAGGATAATCCTTCTCAACCAATGAGAAAAGAGGATTTGAAAATGAAGATCATTGAAGAAGTTGAACCTGTTAGGAGTAGCAGCTCTATAATCATAAGAGAACCCTTGAGAAGGTTAGTCAAGGTACAATTTGAACCAATCTTGGTAAATAGTTGCTCAATACATTTGTTAAATCATGGAGAGAAAAAAATTGTATAGTGTTCTGCGGGATGAGAGATCAGAACCATATCCAACACAGATGACCAAGCAGAAGTATACTATTTACCCACTCACAAAAAGGACAGTGATAAAGATTGTACCTGACATTCAACCAAGACCTTACATTGTTCGCAATGAAGAAAAGGGAAAGAAGAAAATGTATCCAGAAGGGATTACAAGTGATCTGACAGAGGATCAGATAGAAGCTAAAGTGAGAAACATAGATGAGGCGTGCTATGCAGCTCAACAGAGAGGAATCTATGTTTCCCCCCATATCTCAAAGGCATCAGGCAATCATTGTGGTCACGTCACCACTGATGAAACTTCTCAGGTAGTTGGCAAAATAACAGAAGGACAGTACAGAACCATCAGAGTTGGAGGTATTAATTTCAACATAGAGACTTTTGTGCACCTAATTATGCACCTTAGACCCTTGAGCTTTATATCTTCAACTGGAAATGTACTACACCTTCTTGGGATACAAGTTTTAAAGCAGCCTAGACCTGATGACCTTGATCTCCCTGAAAGAAACTTATCTTTCAAACCACTTGTTATTACAATCATTGAACCAGATGTCTTACTTTCAGAATCATTTGGTACTACTATTGGTTTGGAAGAAGTACAGCAGAAGAGTGAGGAAGCCTTAGTCAAAGAAATTGAAGAAATTCATGACAAGGTTGATGATCTGCGTGTTTCAGTGGGTGACTTACATGAGGAAGTAGCTAATATACGACAAGACCTCAAGTTACTCCATACTGAAATGAAACAAATGTTCTTTGAAATAACGAAGCATCTTCGGTCATGATTTTTGATTAATAACAAATAGGGGAGAGGAGAAAATGAGAAAGATATGGGGAGAAGAGAAGAGAAGAAGAGAAGAAGAAGAAGAAGAGAAAAGAAGAGAAGATAAGAGAAGAAGAAAAGAAGAAGAAGATAAAAGAAGGATAAGAGAAGAAAAGAAGAAAAGAAGAAGAAGAGAAAAGAAGAATAAGAGAAGAGCAGAAAAAGAAGATAGTATAGTTTACACAATTTTTTTTTCATTTGTATATCTTTTTATAAATAATACTAGACTATCTTTCTAAAATTATTATTATTTGTTATCATCAAAAAGGGGGTGATTGTTAAGTCAAAATGACTTCACGTCTAATAATTTTGGTGAAAAACAAATAATAATAAAATTAGAAAGTGATGAACCGTTTTGAGCAGACGAAAGCAGAAACTAAGACGAAAACGGAAGCAAAAGTAAGAAGGAAGAAACTAAGACGGAAGCTGAAGCAAAAGTAAGAAGGAAGAAACTAAGACGGAAGCGGAAACAAAACTAAGACGGAAGAAACTAAGATGGAAGCGGAAGCAAAACTGAGACGGAAGAAACTAAGACGGAAGCAGAAGCAAAAGTAAGAAGGACGAAACTAAAACGAAAGCAAAAATAAGACGGAAGAAAAACTAAGGCGATGATTCGATACTACGTCAGACTGTTAATCAGTTTGAGTTAGTTATAGAACTCAACTGAATAATTGTTTCTAGAAGAATCAAGAAACAAAAAGAAAGAAGCGGTTATCAAGAAGTAGTTGAAGACGAAGGCTATATATACAAGTCGGAGTCCAAGACCGAAAAAGTTAGTAAATTCAATTAGTGATTTGAGATAGTGATCTTAAGTTTTTATTGTGCGGAACACTAGAGCTATCATTATTGTAACAAAGCTCGTAATATCTTTCTTGTAAGAGAGAAGAAAAGCTGAGAGCCTGAAGAGGCTAAGTGAGAAAAATAATACTTAGTGTAAGAGACTTGAAGAGGCTCTGTGAAAAAGAATACTTGTACATTTTAGAAGAATAGTGAAATCTCAGAAAGATTCTGAAGACTGGACGTAGCCCACGGTTTGGGATGAACAAGGATAAAATCGCTATGTCTACTCTCTTAGCTCTCTACTTTTATTTCTATTGTTCTACTCAAGTATTTAGAAGTTAATTGCAATATATTGTGATTTTTACTTAATAGATTTGAATAAGCAAGTTTTCAAAGAAATATAAAAAGGGATTGTATTCAATAAAAAGGATACACAATTCAACCCCCCGTCCCCCTCTTCTTGTGCATTTTGTATATTAAACATAAAGTCTATACTAGCGCGTGATTTACTTCAAATCTATCTCAACCATTGTAGCCGCACAAGTGTCTAGCCTCTAACGGTATCCATAGAACAGGTTGAGAGAACTCTGTAACTCTTACAGAGAGGGTTAAGCAAGAAGTGCTAGCTCTATAAATCTTAAGCCTATCTATAACTCTTACAGAGATAATTAAGTAAGAAGTACTAGCTCCATAAAGCTTAAGCCTATTTATAATATGTTTTGAATATTTTAGTAATTTAATTTAAAATTAAATTCTAATTTTAATTAAAATTTTATTAGAATTACACATAATTCTAATTAAGTACCAATTATGCCCAAATAAGATCCAATATCTCATTTTGAACTTTATTTATTAAATATCTCATATTTAATCATAAAGTTTCTTGAACTTTATAATCAAGTCCAACTTGATTAATATAACTTTGCTCTTTTCAACTCATTCTTTATGTGAGACCTATTAGGTTCCCAAATATGCTGGCAATGATTATAAATTATAATTATAATTAGAATTCATGATTAAAATTAGATAAATTAAAACTCCTTTTAATTTATCTTTAATTTTCCAATTAAACCATTTATAATTATAGATCAAGATTGTCATTTAGCAACGCATCATGACCACCTAAATATTTAGAAATGTCAAAGTGGTTTTGACTGACATTTATCTGTATGATTTTTTGTATAATTTTATCCTTTCATCATACACTGTTCTGATTAGACATAGAGCATAGAATTAATGTCGACTCTATTTTGAATCCAATCATATTAGTTCTCTCTATTGATTTAATTAATAACAATGTTAACTATTTACAAAACATTATTCTACCTTGGCCAATGATTTCCTTAATCAATAATAATCGAGAACAATGGAACAGTCATCCTAATTACTTGAGGATGATGCATCATATCTTGATCACATAACTACCTTCACATAGTTCATGCTACATCCAATGACTACCAACAGAACGAGATTAAATAGGTCATAAGTGGTATCAAAATATAACATTCGTTATACAAGATAACTTTGGAGATCTCAAGTCAAATGATCACTTATACAATCATCATAATGAGAATTTCATGGAAATGTAAGTAATGTTCCAAATGGATTTCTCATATCAGATATGTTTAATGAACTTGTTCTCTAACAAACACCTACACACTTGTTTAAATATCTCCATACACGAAATCAACTACCTCCTTCATAAGGAAAAACAAAATGTGCACTAGTTTTTTTTACGTTCTATTAATGTCCAGTCTTAATAGAATAATGATTAGGAACAATTTAGGGATAATACATAAACACAATTTGAATCTCATAATTATAATCTCATTATAATTTCATTTGTAATGTATAATTATCCTATAGATTTTATCATATACATCTAAACATGTATAAGATAAAGAATGCCTTTAAATATTTTGTTACTAAATTACAACTAAAGTGGTTGGTTGTAAGGCATAAACCAACATATTCATCTTGTGATACCTTATTCTTCCAACTATCAGAAGTTAAGCAAATATGGGAAGAGATTTAAACAACTTTTATGTATTGATTATCTTGTCGATCAACAACATTATATCACTTTTGTAAGTAACTCTACTAACTGACTTATATGTTAAGCAAGAAGTAAGGCTCACATATCAAAATGCAAGCATTTCAATAAATATGAAAAGAAGATTATACCATTAACTTTAATTAAAATCTCACTAACCCCGTGGAAGTTCTTCTGGTCTGTCTATACTAATAAAAGACTAAATTATGGTTTTAAAAATGGGAGTTTTCTAAGGTTAGGACTTGATACATTCATATATAGAGGAAAAAGAGGATAAAGGTTATACCAGGAAAGAAGAAAAGGAATTTCATAAACAGAAGAAGATAGGTACCTCCATAAGAGGATTATGTCATGGTTTTACTATCATAATCTTGCATTTTCTACTACCCTATACTCATCACAATTGTAAAAAAAAATTACATTTGAATATGAATATGGCTAGCTATTATATCATTATGTTGTGTATGTTGGAAATTAAAAGACACTGGTCAAAATACATCAAAGGAAACCACTATTTTTAATTTGTCTTGAATATGAATATGACAAAATTTTCTTTGTTATTTTTCTAGACTATTTCTATTGTGTCTTGAAAAGTTTGGGAAAGGGGATTGAACAAGCATGTCAAGAAATGAAAGTGAATACCTGTGATGATGGTTGAAAACAATAGAGGAGGACGACATGGAAAATAAATAATTCCAATTCACTATAATTTATGTAAATATTTGGATATATATTTACAACAATAAAGACTGATAGTGATGAGGAAGGGCAATAAGGAGCATATGCTAAGTGACAACTTCGACGATAGAGAATTGGTTGACAAATTCGTGGTTGTGATAGGCTAATGGCAATAATAACAACTTCAAGAGAGGATGAGACATAAGAAGAGAGTGATTTCACATAAAAGAGAGATGATAATGAGCCTTGCAAGCTAAAGATTGCAAAATAGTCCCTCAATATATTGTACTGTATACTACATAATTTTACATCAACCATGTCTCCAAAAATCATAATAATAGAAATTTAAAATAAAAATTGTTGGGACCTGATCTCGAAATCGGACCCCAACCGGAAAAGCGGAAACGAAAAGACTAAAGAGTTTGCGGAAGCGGAAGAATCGAAAGCAAAAATCGAAGTAACGGATTTCGAAACGAAACAGATCGAAGCAAATCGGACTGAAAGAATTTTCCGACATCCGCGAACGAAAACTTTTAGACAAAAGTCGCGTTGCGTTGGAAACCCTAAGACTAAACCAATTCGAAATTCGGTATAAATTTTTTTCTTCTTTTTTTTTTCTTTTCTTTCGTATTCATTTCTTTTTCTCTGTATCCAATCTTATTCAAAAACAAAACTAATCCATATTCAATTTCCCAATCAAATTTTCCATTTGGAAAATCATCCAATTGAATCTCAGGTTCCTTTGCTATAATAATCCATAATCTCAATTTACTAGATTTTTCTTAATCATGCATATCTTACACTCATCTTTAAAACTCTTATTCTAATTTTCCTTTGCCATATAAACAATCACACTAATCTTATTCCCAAACAAGCCATACACAATTTAACGAAATTTCAGCAACATAATGGCTGCATTTTCAGAAACCCAAAAATTTCTGCAAAACAAAAGAAACATACTTCTAAATTTCCCAAACAAACTCCAAATCATTGGACCTCCCGTCCGGAAATCCAAACACAAACAAACGCAATCCTATACCTAGCACTTCAAAATTCTCAATCAAATTCCATACTCAGAAATCAATCCCATCATATATCATAACCATACACAAAGTTTGTATTTCAACTAAAAACATAAATCCATCATTTACTGACATAATCCAATTTCATAATCATACATAAACTCAAATCCATACATAACTTTATAATGCATATACATCATAAATTAAATGTTTACAAAATTCTTAATGGCATTCCAAGCCATATACAAATCCAAAACTAAGATCCAAATTTACACAAAACATGAGATAAGCAAAATTGAACAAATGAGTCGACTTTCTTTCATCCGATCTCCTGCTCAAAACCTGGAGATGGGGATGAAAGGTGGTGAGCTAGACAGCTCGTGGATAACATATTTATAATTGAAAAATAAGAAAAAACCATTTCTCAAAACATTTGCCATTTAGGAAATTTTTCAAAAACTTATTTCTTAAACCTTTCCACTTTTCAAAACATTTATACTGAAATTTCCAATCTCTTCACAATTTCAAACCTCAAAATTTCATTCCTCGAAATTCCAAAACTTTTCAAAATTCATAAATATAATCGAAAACATGAATGCAAGCACATTATAAATAAATCAAAAAGCACATAACATTTCAGAATGTTTGGTTTGGTCCAAACGGAACGTACTGCACAGTCCCGCATAGCGATCCTGTGCAGTCGTGAACAGAACGTACTACACCTTCCCACATAGCGGTCCAGCGGAGTTGTGAACTTAAGGGAGTCCGAAATCGAAACTCCAATGCCACTAGCGGGCAAGCGGTAGAAGCTTTTTAAAAACGAGATCAGTGCACTGACTCAACTTAAGGGACCTAACCAAACCCATATAACATATACTTGAAAAAAAATTCGGATTGCCCGAAGGCACATTTCAAAAATTTGATTTTCATGTCATGTCATATTTAAACATAAAAATCACTCATAAATGTCACAATTTCACATAGCATACTGTGCAATCATTCACAAGAAGGAATGCAAAAATTTTCATAATTTATCTACATTGATAAATTATGAATATTAGAATTTATTAACACATTCAAACATAATAAAATTAACAATCAAATCAATTTTATCTTTCAAAATCAATGAATGAAAAATTTTCATAATTGATCAAATTATTCATAAATAATAATTTTTTGAAAGTTTTATCAATTTATCAAAATTCATATCAAAACAATGAATTTAATCATTGTAACAATTTTTTTCAAAAATCATTTTTCGAAAACATAAACAATATATATATTTTTAAACAATCCTATTCTTGAATTTTTCAAAAACTTGCAATTGGCTTATAATTCAAAGAATAAACATATTACCCACCTCAAATCCATGCTAGAAGCTTTTCCAATGCTTCAATTGCTCTACAGCTTCCTTCTTTCCTCCAAATTAAAATTTCCTAAACCAAATTCACCCAAATTCAACATCATAAATACATAATTACTCAAATTAATCTTAGAAAACACAAATTCCTCAAATATTTAAGCCATCTAAATCAAAAACTTCCAAAATCCCCAAATCCTAAAAATTGGGCATAAACCCTAATTAATCAATCATCCAAAATTAAGCATCATCTTAGCATAATCACTAAAATCAACCTTAGAAATCTCAAATCCATAACAATCTTAAGCCAAATAAACCAAAATCTCACTACAAATCCAAAGATCAAAGTTTTTCTCTTACCTTCTTCCTCCTCCATTTTCGGCACTTTTGGACTCCAAGGGAAACTTTCATGCTCTTCCCTCCATTCCTCTTGAAGCAAGATCAAAAACCCCTTAGAAACCCATGGAAAAACCGAAACTTGCTTAAGTCTTCTTCTTCTTCTTCTCCTTCTCTCACGTCCGACCATGCTTCCTCCTTCTCTCTTCTTCGATTCTTTCTTTCTTTTTCTGCTTAATATCGTGCTCTCCCTTGCTTAAACGACAGCACACAGCCAAGTCACTTATATGGTTGCTAAAAGACCCTTCTGCCCCCTCCATTTAAGCTTAACAACATAACTCTTTAAGTGGACTTTCTTGAAAAACTGACATCTTGCTTCCTAATTTTGAGCAAGTAAATAACATAATTTGGTAACACTTCCTTCTAGAGAAATGTTCCTCTATATCTCATCTTTGAAATGACACTAAAAACACTCAAATTGGATTAGAAACGAAGGAGTTATGGCCAAAATACTCGTTCAGCTCTTACTAATCCAAGACTGAACATTAACCCAACTTCAATCAAGAAATTGACAATCTTAGGGACTAAATTGGAATTCGATCCCTTCACATGATTTGTAGCCCCATGTCTCAATTTTATTTTGCCTCAATAATGAACTCAATCGGAGCTCCACAGCTCCCGAATTTCTCAAAATACTGAACCATGTTCTTAAAATTATCTAACTCATAACCTTTAACCAATCCTCTCACTTTGGTTCAATCAATCTCTTTCCATTTAATCTCCTAAA
>JAOQMR010000002.1:12826835-12839228 GCA_027563865.1 Erythroxylum pelleterianum | reverse complement strand
TCATTAAAACTAATAGATGATCAATCAAACTTATAGTGTCTATATCTGATAGAAAACTAGAATCACGAATGTTACCTGATTGACCCATCATGATCCAGGTCCGCTGCTATCAAATCACCCATGGTGACTTTTCTTTGGAGAACCCATTTAGCAATCCTACGGTTCCTTCTCTCTATCCTAAGCTCGGCAAGATACAGGAAAGCCCTGGCAACTGCCAATGTACTTACTAATAGCCAAACAATTGCGAAACATCTTCCGGTTACAGTGGTGAAAGCATAATCTCCATAGCCAACAGTTGTGACAGAGGTAACAGAAAGATAAAAGCTATCAACCCAGCTCAGAGTCTCCAGGAAGTGCACTGAAATTGTTCCTATGGCTATGCATCCGATTACTACTGCCAAAGCCAACGCCACTTTGATTCTAATTCTCATTCTTCCTTTAGCTTTATCAATCATATAAGCTCGAACCATCGTATTGAACCTATTCTCATCCACAGTGCTCAACAAAATGGCCTCTTGCCTGTCGCAGATGTATGTGACTAGGCCATTAAGCAGGATGTCAATGAAACCGAAACCAACCAATATAAAAGCACAAGTAAAGAGCTTGGTGAACGTGGAGTCTGGAACAATATCACCATAGCCGATGGTGCAAAGTGTAACCACAGTATAGTACACGGCGTCAACAGGCTTGTAGGTGGTCTTGCCCTTAAAGCTTCCAGTAGCAAGGAAAATTATAACGACAGTGACGAGATACAAGGCTACACCAATAAACGATTGTTTCACAATCAGAGGGACTGATTTCCGGGGTGGTCTGGGGTCAAAAGAATCACTGAAGGACTCCCTGGCTTCAGTGAATACCGATGGTGCAGACAGCGAACGATGGGTGATTCTGCTTCTGCCCTTGCTCAAATTGGCAATGAGATTCACATATGAAGCTGTACTTGGTGTTCTGATGATCGGAATAACGGCATCATTGTTGATGAGATGCGCAGCTGATTGACGCCCCTTTCTGGGTGATGGTCTGCTAGGCTCTTCATGTGTTGGCTTGGAGGAGAGAAAAGGCTCATCCATGGTGGATCAACCATGGTAATCACACAAATTGAAGCAACCCTCCTTCCTTTGTTTCTTCCCAGAGACAGCTTCTCCCCCAACAGTTGCAATTATATAACTACCTACAAGTCAATCCTCTCAACGAAGAAGGTTTGGTTTCCACTTCCACACCATACCAGTTTATATCTAACATTCAAATGAAACATAGCAATCTGTCTGCCAACTGCCACTCATTAAGACTCCCAAATATCGGGGTTGACTTGGCAATTCTGAAATTGGGATTATCAGGATTCATAGTAATCAAAGCAACCCTTTTGCTACAGTGAGCCTTTTAGATTCCGCAAGTTTTTCGTTTCGGTGACTCTTGGATTGTTTTTGAAATCGATCATTTAGATAAGTCTTTGGCATAAATTAAAATCAATGAGCTTGCAGATAAAGCAGACACCTGTGACGTAGAGATCAAAATCAATGAAAAGAGTTCCAGATTCTGCTCCGGTTTGGTGATTTGATTGCAATGTGCCAAATCACTCGGACAGTAAAAAACAAACGAAACGTAATTAATGGAATCTCCTCTCCTCTGTGGCAGTGTCTGATAATATATATATTCTTTCGATTATATTTCATTAAATCTCTACTATTTATGTAAATCTTATATAAATATATAATAAAATATAATTAGATTAGAATAATTAAAACAGAGGATTGAATGTACAATATGTGACCATCACCTCATAAGTAGGATTAAAAATTAATAAAAAAAATATATAAGTAATTTTGGTGATTAATAATAAGTAATGGACAAAATTGTAATTGACATGGTAAGAATAAATGTATCATTTAATTTTAAAAAAATCAGTTTGTTAATAAAGAAAAGAAATTTTTTCTCTTTTCTTTTCACCAACACATTCGTCATTTTGTTGAATTGTGTCAAAGACTGCAACCAAAGTCCATTTTTGTAATTTTCTTTCCTTGTGTACTTCACCCTTGTTCTCTCTTATTTGTTATTATTATTTTGTTGTTTATTAAACAAACACGGAAGTGTGGTATCAAACAAGAATTTTTTTTAAATGTATTTTGCCATTGTTCTCTCTTATTAGTTATTATTTTTGTGCTATTTATTAAACAAACACACGTGTACTATCAAACATCAATTTCACCGTTTGTTTTATCAAGCAACCATTTTTTAAGGTTGTCTATTGACTATTTTCTTGCTATTTGTGGTATCAAGCAACCATTTTCTATTTGGAGTATTGTGGTCGGAGCACAGTGGTTGGAGTACAGTGACTTGTCAAGGTTTTCAAAACTTTATATAAATTTAGGGTTATTTGTAAAAGAAAAAACACAAACTTTACTCAACTTTACAATTCTAGCTTGAACTTCAAAAAGTGACAATAAAATGGTCAAACTTTCAATTTTTTTTTAATTCTAGCTCGACATTAGTATTTTCGTTAAGTTTATTAACGTGGCTTGCCACATATTCCAACAATCCTAACTATTAATACACACAACAAAAATTAACACAACAAATAAAGATTAATGAAACGACATTCTTTAATCACATAATTAAAATAACATCGTTGTTTAAAGATGACTTTAATTAGATTACGCAATATCGACGACCTCACGTTTTGAATTCAGTTTTTTTTTAATTTTCAATTTGTTCTCCCAGTATCCTCATCTTTTGATTTCCAAAGAGCATGTTGGTGCAATACGCTGTGATGCGAGAGTAGTTAGGGGTGTCGAAAGAACAAAAAGAAAACAAATGGTTGAAGATATAACGAAGGGTTGAGGCTACGTAAATTGATTTAAAGATTCTATTTTTAAGTCTTGAAATGGAAACCGTCTACTCCCCTTGGTATGATGAGTGTTGTGTATGCTAGAGAGTTGAAGGAGGTTGGTGCTTTGGGTGTTTCAAGTGTACTAACAATTTCAAATCTATTATGCAAGTTTCTGCCATGATCAGCAAGTAACATCCTAATGCAGGTTCAGGTTTTAAAAATTTATAACTCCCACATCTGATCTCCAAAAATTACATGCCATATACCATTTTCAAGATAAATGTGTCCTCTACAACTCTTCAGTAGATCACTCAAGCCAATTCAATTCACAAAAATTACTAAAATTACTACAAATCAGAATGTGCACCAAATCTGACATTTCAGCTAGGTTTCACTCAATGCATTAAAACAGCCAATAGTCATCAGTCCATAACTCCTAATATATATATCGAAAAATTGCAAAATCAGTGGCATAGGAAAGCTAACTTAATAGGCTTCAACTTTCATTTAGTCCATTTGTCCTAATTCCTCTCAATTAGCACAAATGGTACTGTGTATCAATCCTACTATGCATGAACAGTCCTAAGTCATTCCAATCCATCTCATCCTATGCCAAATTTACTATTTTACCTTTCCAATTGAGGGTGAGATGTTACACACGTGATTAGCTATGTCAGCAAACTTAACATAGACACTAACATCATGATAGAATTGAAAAAAATTGAAAGTTTGAGTATTTTATTGTCACTTTTTAAAGTTTGGGTATAATTGCAAAACTAAGCAAAGATTAAGAATTTTTTGTAATTAATCCTATAAATTTATGAGGGTTTGAAGTGGTAATGTTTCAATGAGAAATGAGAAGTAAATTTTTACATGTTTTTGTTGTAAAATATATATAAAATGTAAAACAAAGTTTGTAATTAGCAAGATTTGAACATGGTTGGTATCTGTTTAGAGTGAAAGCTGACATAGTGGGAAGTAAATAAGGGTTCGAAAAGATAAACAAAGAAGAAGATCACCCAAGTTCGAGCATTGAATTATTTTGACACATGTAAATTTAGTGTATACTATATATTAGTATGTGTATTTGTGACTATTTAACATATTAATTTATGTTGTACAATATATATTTTGTATAATGCAGTGTTATTTTCTAAATAATATTGTAATATCTATAATGTAATGTGAAATTGTAAAGGAGGTGAGTAATAAAATGGAGAACAAGGTGAGTTGTTTAGATGCGACTACGTCATGTAGTGAGGTGGAGGCCATTAAGAGTAAGGTGGTACTTGAAGTTGGAATGGAATTTGAAAGTTTGGAAATAATTTTTTGTTCGTACCAAAAGTGTACAAGATCCCATAAGGATAGGTAGTGGAAGACCTTGGGTGAAATGCTCAGGTCTATTGTCGATTGGATGAAGTGCTTGAAATATAATAAAGTGTGAAGATGTGCACAACCATGAACTAATTCCAAGTAATATGAGGTTTATCAGGTGACATTAAGTTATAGATAGGCAAGTTAGACATAGACTGGAAAAAAGGATAGCATTCTTGGCCGGGCTTTGGCTGGTTAGGTCATAAGCCACCGGTCGAGGTTATCCCAGCCCGTGGTCCGAAGTCAAGGTTGTTTTGCCAATTTAAAAAAAAGTGTAGACAGGCTAGGCTATAGGTGACCCAGCCCGCGGGTTGGGCTGAGTCAGGTTGGGTGCGGCCCAAACCTGGCCCTACCTGGTGCCATTTCTAGTTTGATATAATATATAATTAAATGTTCAATGTTTTTAATTGGGTGTGATGATGCATGAGGAGTGAAATTTGGATACTTATTTCAATGAAAACGAAGAGAGTGTTAGAAATATGAATAACCACTCCATTATATTTATTCAACATGTAAAATATTTTATATGATTTGGTAATATATACATGTGGGTTGTTATGAATATCTGAAATAGATAATATATGAAAGTAGTGATGCATATGTAAGTAATTGTAAAATGCCATCTCTTTCTTCTCTAAATTGTGAAATTCCATTTCTTTCCAAATTGTGAACTAGTTGTGGGCTTCACTTTAATCACTTATACTAACTTGATATTTATGAACAATCCTATAAGTGATTGATATATTTAAGTACCAAATTTTGGATGGTTAATACATTATTATGGTTATTTATAATTGAAAAGAAAATTTCAATGTTTGAATATCAAAACAACCATTATCAACCAAAGTTATAGTCTTCAACTTGATCCTTGTTTTGCGAATAAATGTATAGAAATGATTATATAGGATATGCCTTTTTTTTACAAGATTTATAATATTGTATTAAAGAAGTTTTTTTTTACTAACTTCTGTATTTTTGTAAATTCATAAATAACATTAAATTTGTTATGTAATCTTAAAATTTTAGTATTTTTGCATGTCTATTTAGATAAATGAAGAAATTACTCATATATTACATTTGTAATGACTTATAGCTTCCATTTTAAAGTGAAGGTGTTATGTTTTATGAGTGATAGTATTTTTTCTTCATATATAAGAGTGGTATTAAATGTATGAAGTTATGTTATTATATGTATTAAGGCATAGTATTGAATGTGCTCAATTATGGCATTCACACATTTAATTGAAAGTATTACATATTTGTTATAAGAAATGATCGTTTTTCTTTGAATTAATAGTATTGAATGTATTGAAGAATGATATTCATTGTACTCAATTATAATATTCTTATATTAAAATGAAGGTTGTTACATAACTATTATGAACAATGACATATTTTGTTCATATGAGTGGTATTGAATTTATAAAGTTATGATATCATATATATTAAGGTATGGTATTCATTATGCTCAATCATAGTATTCTCATATTAAAGTGAAAATGTTACTTATCTATTATGAGTGATGATGTTGAATATATAAAGTTATCGTATTATATATATTGATGCATGATAATGAATACGATCAATCATAGTATTCTCATATTAAAGTGAAAGTGTTGCATATTTGTTATGAGCAATCGTATTTTTTATTCATAAGAGTAGTGTTAAAGGTATGAAGTTATGGTATTGTATGCATTAAGGCATGGTACTTTTTATACTCAATCATGATAGCTCTAAAAGTTTATAACTCTTAATTTCCTCTTATTATGTTACAAAATATTGAGTGTGAAATTATGATATTAATGCATTTTGCATGGTTGGGGAAATCTGTAGATATGTTAATTATTTTATTTTAAATTAAGCAACTTAGGAAATGTATTGTACTTCTAGCATGTGGGTATTAATGGTCGTGTTTCTTAATATATGCTTTAAAATATGCATGTGGTAATGGTCGTGTTAAGCTCCAAGCATATAGGCAAGATGACTAACTACACACATTATGAAACACATGTGTTATGGGGAGTATTTTTATGTACATACCTAACAAAACGATTGTATTTATGCCCGTATTCAACTATAGGAGATAGAGATTAAATCGAGCGTTACTGCATTTATCTTAATCAATTTATCAAGTTTGTATTGCTACATCTTTAACATGGCCCTGTTAATAAGTATGGTCATAAAGAAATGTTTTTTGGTTTAAATGTTAAAAAAAAAGTTGATGTATTATATAAATTTCTTGCAACTCATGTCATATTTCATTAATGAGAATCAATGATAAAATGGCTTAACATTTGAGCTTGGAGTTGTTAACACTATGTTAGTTTCTTGGCATTAATTTGTTATATATGAGGTTTTTTTTGTATAAATTAAACAATTATTTCACAAATTCTTTTTGTTCGTTGCTTAATTTATTGTAAAATTTAAATTCTAATTTATTAGGTCTACATTAACCAAAATTTGAAAGTTGTATGACTAAATATTGTGTTAATCAGTTTGCAGAAGATAGGGAGTAATACATGACATAAAATATAGGGTATTTCTTTTTGTGTTACCCTGTATAGCGTAAATGGAGTTCTACTTTTTGTAAGAAGAGCTTCAGTTACATGAAATTAATGCTTTAATTCAAGTAAAGTTAGTACAAAATATTATCTGCTATACTATGTACGACAATTTCAATAAAATTTGCATTTGTTATAAAAGGGAATTATTATTGAACATGTGACTAAA
Organism: Erythroxylum pelleterianum; assembly: GCA_027563865.1. NCBI lineage: Eukaryota > Viridiplantae > Streptophyta > Magnoliopsida > Malpighiales > Erythroxylaceae > Erythroxylum > Erythroxylum pelleterianum. The sequence goes on along the minus strand of JAOQMR010000002.1, from coordinate 12,832,297 downwards.
AAGTTCTTATATTAATTTCATGCCTTTAACTAATGCAATTATGATTATGTAAAAGGTTTCATTTGGTTAAAAATTTCATTCATTGTTGTCAATCTAAGGTCATTGGTTTATTTGATAAACTGAAAATAATTTATCTAATTATGAAAATGTTTATTAAATTTAGTTGTTACATGGTTTGGAAGTCTTTCATCCTCTATGAATCATTGAGAATGTACCATGTAGTATGAAACACAATATGAAATGTCTCTACCCTTATTCTAACTCAAAGCATATATGAGTACATTGAAGTGCTTAAAGGATTATATTGTTGGAAAATAAACCAAGTCCTTGTTATGGGTAGAGTGAAAAAAAAATCTAACATGAATTAAAAAAAAAAGAGTAAAAGACAATAAAAGGGCATGTCAGGATTGCTAGCTCCCTTATATCTTTTCATTTAATAGAGAAGGACTAAGGTTTCTGTTAGGTTGAATAAAAATTAATTAAATAAAATTATAGTCTAACCATGATTACAATTATAAATCATAGTTAAAATGAGATAAATTAAAGAGACTAGGGTACGCAGCAGGTGAAGAACTTGCATTCGGAGGCCTATCGTCGAAGCTGATTATAATTCATCTTTCCTTTTCTAATTAATCATGTTTTAGTCAAAGATCAAGATTAATATATAGTAATATTTCATGAAAATTATAATACTAGGAATGTTAAAGTGGTTTGACTATAGTTATTCGTGTATAGTTATAACATATAATGCAATTATTTTATCATCCAATGTTCCATTTAAAGTGAAGTATGAAATTACTATTTACTTTAGTTAAATATACTAATATTTGATTTTTAGAAATTATAATCATATTCATTCTTAGTTAATTAGTAATTTAATTATAATTGATATTTGAAATTATCCATTAATAATATCAAATCATTATGTTTATATAAATTCTTAAATTATTACTAATCAAATATAATAGAACATTACTCCTATAAAAACCTATGAAGTATCTTCTTAAGTTTTGCATGATTTCATCTTGTTCTTATGAAGCTTTTGATCAAAATAATAAGCCTATTAGTAGTAATTATATTTTATTATCATCAAAACATCAATTGAAACCTTCCTTGGTTTAATAATTACCTTCCTTTTCACCTTTATGACCTTTTCCATCTAATGAAGGAGAAGGTGCTCCAATTACAACTTTATCCTTCTTTTATGGAAATCAACAATAAGAAAACATAAATGTCATTCATACCAAATTAAATATCATAATCATACATAGCATCCATAAAGACCAAACTATATATGCTAATAAATTATCACTTGGCCACATTAAAAGCTGCGAATTCTTACCAAATACCAAGAAAAGCACAAACTAATAACAATATATTGTCCTTTAATCCATCCCTCACCAACTTAGTCATTTTTAATGGACTCAACACCTTAAAAACCATGTCCAAATGCATGTTTAAACATATTTATCATAGACATAAAATATATATATATATATATAAACTCCATAAAGATAAAGAGGAAGATAAGAGCGACATTGTTAGCTTACCATGTCTACTTTTAAATTTTTTAGTGGATATGTCAATGCAATTATACCTTATTTCATAGGCATCTAAAACATAATTTTTTGAAAGAATCAAGAAATATTTAGGCTGTTTGCTTTTGGCTTCTATTCAACACTAAGAAATGAAAGAAGAAGGTGTTACATTCTATTGGGTGGAAAGGGTTTTTTAAAACTTCTCAAGGAAGTTTCATACAAAAAAAATTATTTTATTACCCATCTTAATATGAATTATTGTACACAAGCGTATACCAATCTATTTTTATTTTTCACACTTTCCCTTATAATTTTCTAACATGAATATAGTTGACCACATAGACATATAGACATATAGTTAAATGTGTCCAATATAATCTTTAATAAAAAAAGTTAAGTACATGTATATATGTCAATTCATGTCATTCACATTATTTGTTTAAAATTTTTACATGAACACAATTGACCATATAGACAAGTAGTTAACCATATCAAACAAAACTTTTAATACATACAATTTGGTACGCAAGCATGCGCCAATCTGTGTCTTTCAGATAGTCTCTTCAAAAATTCTAACATGAATGTGGTTGACCACTTGGACATGTAATTAATCATGTTCAATAAAAACTTTAATGGAAAGTTTTTAATACACAAGTGTATGTCAATTCATGTCCTTCTCATAATCCTTTCAAAAATTCTAACATGAACATAGTTTTTGTTAAACTATTTCTAATAAAATTTTTAATGGACATAGTTTGGTACAAATGCATATACCAATCTATGTCCTTTATATCATCCCTTCAGAATTTCTAACATGAATACATTTAACTACATAGAATTATAGTTAATATTATGCTATTAACTGTGGACATGTGTCAATTTGTGTCCTTCACATTGTCCCTTCAAAATTTTTAACATAAATAATATTGACCACACAAGCATGTAGTTAACCGTGTTTAATAAAGCCTTTAATAGACATAGTTTGGCACATGAACATGTACTAGTCTACTTCTTTCACAGTTTTCCTTTCATAGGCGAATGTATTACTTATATATAATGAATTATCGTACTTTTTGTAAATACAAGTGGTATGAGATGTATATAATCCTAGTATTGTGTGTTCGTCGATGCTTGATATTGTTTGTACTCATTCATGGTATTCATATCTTTAAGTGAAGGTGTTGCTTATTTTAATATGTAATGATAATTCTTATACATAGTAGTGATATTGAATGTATCGAATCTAATTATAGTTTGTACTAAGGTACATTATTCTTTGTATTCGGTTATGGTATTCCCACTATAAAGTGTAGGTGTTACTTATTTTTAATGAGAGATGACCTTTTCTGTGCATAAGTGTGTTTTGAATGTAGTGAGTCCTGGAATAGTTTATATTGTGAGATAATATTCTTTATCCTCAACCATAGCATTCCCATTTTAAAGTGTAACTATTACTTATATTTAATGAGTGGTAGTATTTTTGGTATATAGTGTCAGTATTGCATAAATTAAATCCTTATATTGTTTGTATTAAGGTATTGTGTTCTTTGCTCTTCGTCATGGTATTACCATATAAAAGTGAAGGTATAACTTGTTTTTAATGAATACCGATAATTTTTATACATTAGGTGTCATATAGTATGTAATGAGACATGGTATTACTTACACTTATTTTTGTATGATATTCTCTAATATGTAAGGAGTCAAGTGACGGTATTTCCTATAAAGTCTAGGTACAATTTCATCTCATGGTGTTAGAATTTTTTAAAAAGCTTATAGTTTTTACAATTTAGAGATGTGGCATTTAAATATTAGACTCAAGTTTTTTTTAATTTGTTAGTTTTAATATTTAATTCATAAAATTGTATTAGTAGAGATAGATGTCAATATTATAGAATTTCTACAATTTATTTCTTTTCCAATAAACATATCTTTGTAGAAATTCAACATGTGGGCAATAAAAATCATACTAGAAAATATATCAACACAATCTTTACGCTAATTGTTAAACAAAGATTTGCAATATAATCCTTACATTATACAACAAATACCACTATATTAATAACAAGTCTCTATATTGCACAACTATACTATTAAATTAATACAATAAATACTAACATATGTTCATAGTTGAAAATACACACAACAAATAAACTCAAAACTTGATTACATATTGGTCGTGAAATGTTGCTTAAATGGGTTTATTTAGTTGAGGTGCTAAATTTGCCTATTATTGGCAATATAGAGCTTATCTAGTTAAGGTGCTCGAATTGCTTATTGTTGGCAGCATGGAGCTTATCTTCTTTCATCATCAATTCCTCAAGACTTCTTCTTTTCCTTTCCATTAAACTAAAACTAAAATATCAATAACTATCCATGTGTAAATGATACTCATATTTTACGATCTTTTTAGTACCTTAACATTTAGTATTTGTTCCCATTTTCTGTACAAAATGATTCACTTATCTTATTTTGTGCTCCACAGGTGCTTTTGGACATGAAATGAAGAATATGAGCTAAACAAGGTAGAATTAGTGCAAATAGAGTTCATATTTGGAACGAGGAGGTCAAAATGAGCAAAAATGGTCGAAGTTGCAGAAGTCCAATCCTACGAGGATTAGGAATCCTAATTGCACCATGAATCCTCTCTGACTAGGATTTTCTATTTTGACGATTCGTGGCGAAAAGTAAAATTGGTGACAAAAATTATGGATGATGAGTAATCATAATCCTACTAGGATTAGGAATCCTACTTTGACTAGGAATCCTAGTTCCACAAGGATTTCCTATCGGTAGCGCAAAATGGATTTCGTCAAACGCAACCAATTTCATCAACGAGTACACAACTTTGGCAACAACCTTTTGGAAGATTCTGTAAGATTTGATGATGTGGAAAACCTCTATTGGTCTTATGATGATGTTATCCACGTGGTCAGCAATCTCACCATGCCACATCACCCTCCTTTCCACATTGGAGGCCATGAATGAAAGCCTACATCGCCAACTCATGTGTACATTTGTGTGGAAGCTTCCTCCACCGTCCTTGAATTTTCCAAATCCACCTTGAAGTCTGATCTCTCTTCCACCTCCTCAAGACCAATGTAAATTGGACTAGATATCAAGTTGAATTCGGATTAGATTTCTTTTCCATGGAGTAGTGGATTTCCAGATTGACCTTTCAACAATTTTGGGCCTATATCTAAAGATCGAACCATTGGATTGGGCTGAAATTGTATGTTCATAAACTTAACTCATTGGGCTATTTTCATCTAAAATTTGAGCCATAAATTATTTTATGTTTGAAAGTTATACAATGTCGAAGTTTCCCCTGAGAATCTGCCAGAATAGTGAAATCGGAGTTTGGCAAAGATTACAAGTTCAACTCCTTCAAGGATGTGTATACCGACCTATACCTCTATATATAGGGTCTTATTAGCTCATTAAAGGGGGTTCACATTCTCTTTCTTCTTATGCTAGGGCATGACCTATAGCTTCCTTCTCTTCATCTTTTTCTATTAGAATTAGGTTTCTATTATTATTATTCTTGCCGAATACGTTATGAATTTTTCTAGTTATATTTCTTTTTCCAATTGTAAGAGGTAATAACCTCTAAACCCTAGTTTGATTCAAGAGAAATTTTGCTTAATTATTCTATGTAAGATTGTGTGATGCCTATGATTTTATAATATGATCTTAATTTCCGAATCATGTGTGTTGGATTAAAGTCATGAATTTGATCTTGTTTATGTGATTTGAATGCTAAGTTGATTGTTTGAGGTAGAAGTTGCCGAATTGATTAATTTGTAGTAGCAAAAACTTATTAGATTTAGATAGAAGTTATCAAATTTGATTTGTTTGATTATAAACTTTGGTTTGAATTATAGATAGAAGTTATCATGATTTAAATTCGAGATCTTTAGCCAA
>JAOQMR010000002.1:12780235-12795163 GCA_027563865.1 Erythroxylum pelleterianum | reverse complement strand
ACATACAATTTGTTAATTTTATACTTGTGTTTGCCTTTCAATTTTGTAGTTAAAATTCATTATTTGCTTTGTAACAACCTGTGCAAAGCACGGGGTTCAAAACTAGTTATATAAACAAAACAAGTGATTGTGGTTGTTGCCATTTTCAGTTACAGCCTGTTTGGAACCAGGTAAATTACAACATTGAATTCAATTTACCTGTTTGGAACAGAAAAATAAAGGTAAATTTAATTTATATGTATAATTGAAACCCACTGCTCCTTATAAGTTCAATTTAGCTAGCAACCTACGTGAATTCAATTACAAATGACTGCTACTCTTGTATTTAAACGTTAAAATTTGAGTCTTCCAATCATATCCACGCAATACTCTTCAACACAATAACGCTATCACTGCAACAATACCCACAACCACTCTTCTCCCATCTGATTACCTACGCAATACCAATAATCCCCACGCAATAGCAGCCACTGCTCATTCATGCATTTTTAAGCTTCAAAATTATAATAGTTTTTTGTTATCTTCATAGCTCGGTCTAGCCTAATGTCATTTGCAATCAATTTTTTCTTTTCAATTTAATAATGAACTTTTTTGATGATATTACTTATAATGAAATTGATGTTTATAAGTTGCTCTATATAAGTGTGAATATTTATAATTAATAAGATTATTTTTTAGTCAAGAGTAAAAATCTCATATGAAATAATTGAATTTATTTTGATTGTGTTCCAAACAGTGTAATTGAATTCAATTATAATATTACTGGGTTTGTTCCAAACAGTGTAAATGGAATTCAATTCAATCTCATTAATGTAATTGAATACAATTCGTTAATGAATTCAATTCGAAGGTTTCCAAACACCCCATTAGACTTGAGCATGAAGGCACTAGGCCCGGCCTGAAAGATGCGAACCATTTCGAAAACTTTTCTTATTTATTTTGTTTCTATGAAAACTTTTTATTAGATAATATTGTGATTTCACCTATTAATTTTATCAGAATTCTTACCATCATTCAACTTCAATAATCATAAATACTTAATTGTTTACATTAATTGGTATAAGTCCTCTCATCTTCATCTAATCATTACATGTGAAGAGAACTTCAGGAGGTTTCGATTTATATGTAGTTTTGCTGAGCTGCCAATTGGATCAACAATCCCATCAAATGGAAGTGCAGATGCTTTGAACAACATCATCCTCTTTTGCAGCTTCTATTTGCTGCCAATTCAATGCGATGAAGCTTTTCCTTGGCTATTTCATTTTCAAACAATGCATCCAGGAGATTCAATTTTCAGGGGAATCATTTGAGTTGATACCTTGTGCTTAAAAATGTATATTGTCCGATCTATATGAAAAAAAATGTTATTCGCTTGAGAAGGCAATTGACATGAAGATAATGTCAGTTGCAAGGTAGGCGGTGCGAAGAAGGAAAAAATTATTGTTAATGCTAGGTTGTTACTACTTACCCTTCTCCTAATATTGATCATTCTTTTTGCTTCTTGCAATAAAACTATTAGCCAAAAATCTTCTACTTAAGCTTAGATACTCGACCCAAATCCTGGGAAGTTGGTTGTTTATGAATGGCTGGAAGTGCAGAGCAAATCGTATCTTCAGTTGGCTCCAAAAGCATCATGGAGAGGAACAACCAGGACTCTGAAAAGGGTAATCACGAAAAGTCGAGCATCGAAGCAATGCTTACAGCTTCTAAGTTGTCAAAGGCAGGTCCTCCGGGTTCTAAAAGTCATAGCATCAGGAGGCCTCGAGGCAGACCCGCTGGCTCAAAAAATAAGCCAAAACCACCGATTATTGTCACGCGAGAGAGTGCTAATGCACTCAGGGCTCATGCAATAGAAGTCAGCTCAGGCTGCGATATAAGCGAGGGATTAGTGAACTTCGCAAGAAGAAAGCAGCGTGGCATATGCGTGCTCAGTGGAAGTGGCTGTGTAGCCAATGTCACCCTGCGGCAGCCAGCATCACCAGGGGCCATTGTGGCCCTCCACGGCCGGTTTGAGATACTGTCACTGCTTGGATCAGTCTTACCTCCACCAGCCCCACCGGGAATCACGGGGTTGACTATTTACCTGGCTGGCTCTCAAGGGCAGGTTGTTGGTGGGGGTGTGGTTGGTTCACTCATGGCTTCAGGCCCTGTTTTGATCATGGCTTCATCGTTTATGAATGCAACTTTTGATCGCTTGCCGTTGGACGATGAAGAGATTGCTGCGGTTAATCAGCATTACCAAAATCGCCGTCATCACCACCTTGAAATCTCGGATCTGTATGGAGTGCCACAAAACTTGCTCACAGATGGTACTGCACCACCTGAGATATATTGTTGGGCACCAGGGCGAGCCATATCTAAGAACTAGACTCTCATCTGCCACTAGTTTCTAGTATTGATAGACTACCCTGTATCAGCAATATCATTGTAACTTCACTTAGCATGCTATATATATATATATATATGTATAAGAAAAAGCACACTTATCTCCTCCTTTAAGGCTTATTTTGGTTATCTAATTAGAGACCCTGGTCCTAGATTTAGTGGCTACGTAGTCATTCATAAATCAAAAAGTTCATTGATGAAGTCCTTGCGCCAATTCTTATATCAAAATTCCAGAATATCCAATATATGATAGATATCTTTGGCTCTTGGATGCAACCTTCCACTAGCTACGAATTCATGAACATTCCCATCCACTTCAATCAAACTACAGCCAGGTTCTTTCTCGATATTGTTTTCTTTCAAGGAAAGCCTTTGCCTTAACGCTTTCGCATAATGACCAGAGGCAGCATAGACATTAGACATGAGTACAGGACTGGAACTTTCGTTTGGATCCAACTCATTCACATGCTTTGCTGCTCTATTTGCAATTTCTATGTGTCCGTACTTCCTGCAAGATGACAGCAAAGAACCCCATATAATGGCGTCTGGAACTATTGGCATACTTTGTATTAGCTCTTCCGCCTCTTCAAGAAGTCCTGCTTGGCCTAGCGCATCAACCATACAGCTATAATGCTTTATAGATGGTTTGATTTTATAGATTTCTGTCATTAACAGAAAATAGTCCTTTGCTCTATCCACCAAGCCTAAGTGATTACATGCTGTTAAAGCACCAATAAAACTGACAGCATCTGGCTTAAAACTTGATGAGGATTTGAGTGTTGAAATCAATTGGATAGCTTCATTGTCACGGCCATTCATAGCTAGTCCTAAAATCATGGAGTTCCAACATGACAATGCCTTCTTGGGTGCATTCTTAAACACTTGAAGAGCCTTATCAATGTAGCCGCACTTGGAGTACATGTCTACAATTGCAGTAACAACAATAGGATTCATCTCAAAATTCTGCTTCACTAAATACTCATGAATCCATTTACCTTGCCTAATTGCTCCTAAGCAACCACAGGCATTCAACAAGCTCACCATAGTAAACTCACTAGGCTTAATCTTCTCCTGTTGCATCACACCAAAAAACTCCAAAGCTTCAATGAACCTACCATTCCTAACATACCCACTAATCATAGAGTTCCAGGAGACCTCAGTCTTCGATGGCATGTGATCAAAAATCCTCCTGGACTCATCGACTTTCCCATTTTTAGCAAGTCCCATTATCATTGTATTCCATGTAATAACATCAAATTCCACAGCCCCGTTAAAGACTCTTTTTGCTTCACTCAGAAACCCGCTATTTGCGTACATATGCAAGATAGTGTTTCGTATGAACTGATCATTCTGGAGTCCCAACTTTATGACTCTGGCATGAAGCTGAACGCCTTCAGTGGCAAGGCCAAGCTGAGCATAAGCCTTAAAAACTGAAGGATAAGTCAGGCTTTGAGGTTGGATTTGCGAAGTAAGCAACATGTGATTGAACAGGGAGATTGCATATTGTGGAGTTGAGCTTTGGCAGAAGCCTCTGATGATATTATTCCACGCAAAAAGGTTAGGACATGGTAGATGGGCAAAGACTAAGCAAGCATAACTCATGTCACCAGCCTGAGAGGTGCAAAATGCCAAGACACGGCTAGCAGCGATAGGGTCTTGGGCTAGACCAGTTTTAATGAGTTGGGTGTGGATCTGTTTGAGGTCTTTCATATTGGTGCAGCTTTTCTCTAGCATGGAAAGGTAAGGTTGGTCTGTGATGAACTTGGATATGGAAGTTTGTGTGATATTTACAAGGCAAGAACAGAGCACCATTTTCTATGGTCGGATTTTCTTCTGAAGAATGTGCTATCCTCTGTATAAGAAAAGGCAGATCGATGGAGCAATATACATGTCCCGGACCTATTAACAACCTTTTCCTGCGAAAGCCCAGAGAAAGCAGGAGATCAGCTTTGCCCTGTGGGCTTACCTGCTGGGACTGGAAGTGAGTAGTGTAGTCCACAGCCACAACCACTTTCTCCGTAGTTACACTAAAATAATAAATGTGCAACACTGGTCACTTATTGAGAGTTGTTTTTTTACTTTCCATGATGGTTTCAGATTCTGTCTGCCTGATTACTCTCTTCCAACTATGTTTTTATCCCAAAGTTAGAACAAAGTATTTAGGATGGAGGATCTTATGCCTTTCATGATATGGTATTGATTAAATGGCTATCATAACATATTATAAATTAAAATACTATTATATACTACAAAAGATATTTGTATACGCTCCCTTCAAGTAATTCACGGCCTTAGAAAATCTTAGGACTTAGAAGTCACCGTCAATCAAAATTCCAACATGATAGCATCTGTAAAAAGATTGATTCTGTATCTGTAGATTAAAGCGAACAGAAAAAGTAATACCAAAAATAAAAGGAGTCTATCATCCACATATCATATATATTATGGGTATCTAATTGATCAAAAGTGCAAGATAGCAATTTGGACGGTTCCCTTTGATCACCCTCACGGATTTAAATCATAAATTCTGATTTTTCTGTATATTACAATTCCCATAACTTGTACTGTTCGATCAAATCATACATTAGGGTATACAAAATTAAAATTCCTAACATAACTTGCGGATTTATGCACAACAAGTTATACTAACGTATCCATTTGTTTTTTCATTACTTTCTTTTATTTGCCTGCAAATTTCTGTGTTTGAACTGTCAACAGCTGCGATGAGCATAGAACCTTATTCTTCACAGACATAAAGAATCCTTGTCAGCTTCCATCTAGAGAAGAGATTTTGACATGGTAAAAGAAGAACTAATTAATAAAGGACATTCTTTTCTTTCTAGTGTATATTAGTTGGTAGTTGGTAGCCCTATCCAACAAACAACCCAACAAGAACATATTATTTCTGGAAACAAAATTCACAGACTGCGGAATCTTGCAGATTCCTTGTATAGATATCTCCTCAAGTTTGGAAGTACCAAAAACAGGAAACCTTAAAAAGTCCCTGTTCATGAAAGAGTTTCAACACTTAAATGACTAAGATAAGGGATAATCAAGAATCAAAAAGCATAAGCGCACACATTAGAATCATCATTACAATCATCACTACCAGCTCACATATCAATCCTAAATTCCAATACTGTTCTCTTTTTCAACCTTCTTCTCACCTTTTCCTCACTTTTTTCCTCCTCCTTTTGCTTGCTCCCTCCTCTACACCCTATGTCTCCTCTCTCAAGTCTCTGTCTCTCACATGCTCAAGTGCCCATTTATTCTACAAGATTATATATATATATATATATTATACAACGCCAAAGGACCCAAATCCTCTCCTTTCCAACACGATCATTCAAATTGTGTACTTTAACTTATCTGTTGATGCTTTTTCAAACAAAGGGAAAGCTAAAGCAAGGTTAAATAAGTTCATTCACAAGAAGAAGAAGAAGAGGAGAAGAAGAGGATCGGTTGTATAGGCAAATGGTTGGCAGAGTTTTCTACTATAAAATGTTTTTGTTCCTGGGTCTGTCCCTCGCTTCAGGTGACTTGAACTCTTCTAATCTTTTTGGTATGATTCTGTATTCCAATAACAAAAACAAAATTTTGGTTTTGTCATTTCCATGCTAACTTATTAAACTCTAGTTTCAGAGTGATCTCTGTCTTAAATCGTATGTGCAAATTAGCAATTAGCATCTTTTCATATACAGCATGCATGCGCATTCAGATTGTGTCCTCAAGCCAAAATTTCCAACTCCTGTAGCTCTTCTTCCATGTCTATCTCTTTGATTTCAAACGTTTTGCGACTTTAGATGTTGGATATGGAAGCTGTTTGCTTTCCATACGAGTCTGGTTCTCTTCTTTTTGTAAAAGTTATGATGCGAGAGAAAGTTTGCTTCTTTTCTTCCAGCTAATGCGTCTATCATGATGGTACTTGCTTAATTTCAATCCTTTCTTTTCTTTTTCTGTTCTTGGCTTGTAATTATTAATTGCAAAATGCTGGCATACAAGTTCCAGTTGGACAACAAATTCTACCGTCATTTACTTACGTAGTCATGTCAGACAGTGCGAACTGCGAACATAGTTTCAACTTTATGACTTTATGACTACTTTTGGTCTTCTTTTCACATGATGAAATTGAGTCCTCAGTCCAGTGCTTTCATGGGAAAATTTGAATGATTAGTTCTAAGTTTAATTGAAGTACTGGTGCAATTTCAGGAAATGATTTTATGGAGAGATCAAGAAGTGAGTCACCTGACCACAATCAAAAGGACATCACTACTCCAATAACCACAGTCCCTATAGTAATTCCTAAAACATTTACTTCCACAACTCCGACTCTTAATCCCAATTCTGACCCTGATACAGTGTCACCCGCCACCACGACTCCAATGGTAACTCCGACCACGACAACTTCGCCAGTGTCCCCAGGAGCGAGTTGGTGTGTTGCAAGCCAAGGTGCATCACCTGCTGCTCTACAGGTTGCATTGGACTATGCCTGTGGCTATGGTGGAGCAGATTGTGCTTTAATTCAGAAAGGCGGAAGTTGTTACAATCCCAACACACTTTATGATCATGCCTCCTACGCATTCAACAGTTACTATCAGAAGAATCCAACACCAAGTAGCTGCAATTTTGGAGGAACTGCAGTCACTACCAGCACTGATCCAAGTGAGTAAACAATTTTCTACCTTCAGATAAAAGAGGCCAACTTAAATCTTATTATCTGATAAATTAAAAAAAAAGTCTAATCAATGGAAGTTGGTGGCGATTGAATGGGCAGGCTAGAAAAGAAGAAACATCACCCATAATTTTCCCATTGAATGGGACCATTATGTGCCTATTACCTTGCCCTCCTTTTTACCATACGGGCCATTTTTGGTGCTCTAGACTAGTTTGACTAGTTCCTGCTGGGAGAAAGTCTTCACCATTATGACCTTTCCCTCTTTTTTTTTTTTCCAGGTACAAGCACATGTGAGTATCCGTCCACTAGGTAAAAGCTTTCGTTCTGGTACATATTACGCCTTTTCTTCTTAGAACGTTATTCCTGTATGTTTCAATTTGCAGAGTCTCTTAAAGCAGTTGCCATTTCACATATGATTTTGCAGCACAGCTTCATCAATCTTGAACACAACAAATACAAACGGTGAAACAGTTTTTGGTGCAGTACCCTTTACTCCTATGCCGTCAGCAGCTGCCAGAATTGATGCGTCTAACTCTCTACATCTCAGTTTCATGGTTATAGCTCTCGTTTTTCTGCCTCTCAAACATCATTTCTAGATGACGTAGAAGCTGGATTGTCATAACCTCTGCTTGATTCACTCACTGCTGCTCTGTGTGCTTTTAGTATAGAGGAAGAGACAAACAGATTATGTACATTTGTTGTTTAGGGTCGAGAGTAGACAAAATTAACTGCAGTTTGATGGGCTTCTTGTCTTGTTCCGTACAAACACTTTACAGCCTAGATTTTTTTTCTTTTTTTTTTAATTTTGTAGTGTAAGAATAAACGCATATTTCCCGGAAAACGATTGGCTTTTCTGATGTTGTAACCAAATCATTAAGAGAGAGAGAGAGAAGCTTGTCAGATTTACATTGTTAGCTGTGGGGTTGTTTGGATCCTTACTTACTTGAAGGAAAGTAAATATTGAAAACAAGAGAAGAGAAAAGAATTGAAGAGAAATGTGATTTACTTTCTCTTGTTTGTTTTCCTAATTTATTAAAGGAGAGAATTGAATGGAAGAGAATTTTCGCTGCTGTCGGGGTTGTTTGGATCCTTACTTGAAGGAAAGGAAATATTGAAAAGAGAAGAGGAGAAAAAAATTGAAGAGAAATGTGATTTACTTTCTCTTGTTTGTTTTCCTAATTTATCAAAGGAGAGAATTGAATGGAAGGGAATTTTGTAAGACCTTTATATCCTTAATTATAGAATTTGTTTATCTTTACTTGTTAGATTTAATAAGGATATAATGATAATATACTTATATTAGGCTTATCTTGTCTTAAATTTCCCCTCATGTCTCACAAATTTGGTGGGAAATGTATTTGGTCTAAATTTCTCTCCTATTCCTTTCTATTCTTTCTCTTTCTCTTTGTTTATTTTTGTCCAAATAATGAAAGAGAAATGCAATTCCCTTCCTTTCTTTCCTTTCTTTGAAGAGAAGGACAACTTAAATGCATATAAAACATAAATATCTTGCTTGTTGAAACAAACCAGCTAACATAGGATTCCACAATTGAGAGCAAGTAAATAGAATGCATAATGCTTGCTACTTGAGATTAACAATCATTTTGAGCAATTCAGTCAGCGTAACTACATTAGCTAGCTTCTTCCTTTTAGTTTTTTTTTCTTTCTTTCGTTTAGTTTCTAGGTCACGCCAGTTCATGGTTTTTTTTTCCCCCAATATTCCGATAGGAAAGCTTGATCCACCTTAATGCTGTGAGAGGTGGAATTATAATACAATTCTATATTTCTACATTAACCTAACAGTTCCGGTACTGGTTTCTAACTTAGACCGGGTATTAAGGAAAGTCAAATAGTTCTGGTAGTTATCTAATCACTAAGAATTCATATAAAAATGTAAAAAATAGTTATATTAAGATGGTTTACAATAAATTTAAGATTTAAACCAATTGGTCACTCGTCAATTCAATAACAGATAAGCAACTTGCATTGGACAATCTGGTGAGTTATTCTATTCGATTGATCTGGTTTTCAGTCACTACTCGTAATCCAATTCAACTTTCTTCAAAAATCATATTAAAGATACGTCATGGTATTAATTAAAAGTCAGTGACCGCGCATTAGATGATACCTAAAGGAATGTATTTGACATTCATATCTTACGTACTACAACAAAATATACGTTTACAAAAACAGTAAGAAACTGATAATTGAATGTATTAAAAAAGTTTGATAATTATCATTACTAAAATAAAATTCTTCTTATTAATAAATAATCTTCAAATAATAATTACAAAATTAGATTCTTTATTCAAAATATGCCGCCAAGTTCCCATGTAGGACCTAATCGGCCAATTGGTGGTTGATGTGTAGTTTCATGAGTATATAAGAGTATTTAATCAATGTGGATAAGAACTCGTTTTGATGATATACATATAAATAAGTACAAGTATACACCCTCACATGTACAGATGTCACTATCATTCGATTAATGCATATTAATTAAAGAGTACAACATATCAACCACTTTGGTTTAATTTTTTTTTAATAAAAAAAAGTGAAATCAAAATTACACAACTAGACGAGAAAAACAGAGTTATGATAAGTCTTCCAAAAGGAGCATGTGGCACCCGATAGGTGTAGTGTCAAAATAAATGACGCCAATATCAAAATGACCCGCATAAATAGCAAGTTAGTCGACGTATCAATTGCTTTCTTGATATATACGAGGATGAACAACAATTCAATTCCTGCTAGAGTTCAACAAGTAAGATAAATGAATTAGATAGTTGCTTATGTATGGATAACGGACAAGTCGTTGCTTTAGAAAGAAACTCCGATATTCCAAGAGTCATTATTTTTGTCCTGAAGCCCAATCGATTTATTTATTTTTGTTTTGATTCATTAAATAGCATCTAAGTGCTAAAACCACAGCACATGTGTAAAGCAATACAGTAATGCCGTTGACCCTCACTCTCATTGTTTCTATCAATTATCTTAAATGAATTATGAATTTAATTACATGGTAAGCTTTTGATGATTATTACTATTATCAAATCATGTAATGACCACAAAGTTTGTTGTATGAATTGTTATGGCAAACTTAAATAGTTCTCCCCACAACACTCAACTTGTATTTCTTAGATCTCCAGGACAGAACGTGACGGGACCATACCATGTTCAAGGATGTCCCTCTAACGTGTTGAAAGAAACCCACTAACTGTCCAGTACTGAATATATAAATGTCTGCTCTATATGCATATATATATATATATGATAGGTATCCATTTAATTTCTTCTTCTATATGATATTCATCTGCTAAAATCATTCTCTTCTATGGAAGATCATTACCTCTCTCAACCACTCTTGCCCACCGCCATTAACGCCTCAGTGTCGTCTTCCATAAAGTCTAATCCCACCCTCGCACATCACAGGAAGAGTGGGCCTTTCCTGTCCAATTCTTGTGTTCTTCTTCGGCTTATAACAATAATTGTCATAGGAGTTGTATCTGTATGGGCAAATTACGAAGCATCAAAAGGCTTCTCCATTAAGATAGTTAACGATGCCAGCAAGGAGTCTCCTGCAGGAAAACGTTTCAATCTTTTCTACGTAACCAACGACAAAGCAACGCGCATTATCCTGAACACCAGTTCCTTCGTGGAAAACCTTCTGTACCCAGATGCTAACCACCACAGCAAGAAGCAAGTGGACCATGTCACTCTTCGGCTGGCTAGCTACAATTTAACCGGCATGAACGTGGCCAAAACAGACACCGACCGGTTTGACATCAATATAAGCCCATCGACTGTGCGGGATGTGAAAAGCTTGGATGCTTCCTTTGTGCCAATGGTTTTACGTGGCATGGCTCGTGTATGGCTCTGGGACGGCGAATCTACGGTGCCGTCGTGGCTTCTCGACGGCATGGTGGAATACATAAATGGGTTGGCCGGTTTTGGTCCGATGGGCAGCGTAGAGGCTAGCAAGTCAGCAGAAAGCTATGAATTTTGCCTTGGGAATAAAAATCCATTGGCTGTAGCCAAATTTTTGGGTTACTGTGAGAAGCATAGAAAAGGATTCATCCCGCGGTTGAATCAAGCTTTAAAGAATGAGTGGCTAACGGTAGAGAACGCGTTGGGCATGGAGCTACAGAATTTATGTGATTTGTCTAAGAACATGAGTTCACATGACATGATCTACCTCTAGCTGTCACGTAACATGGAATGTCAATTGGTTTGGTAATATGAAGATAGTTGGGTCATACATGTTCCTACATTTCGTTGTCCTACATTCCCTTTTGTTTGTCTTTGCTTAGATTCAACTTCTATGTATGTGCAATTAACTGCGTTGTAATTGGTAAATTTTTTGTGCGCTTCATACCTGTTAGATGTTCTTCCAGTCCTTGGTGTTAATGCAAATTAGAGTTTATAACAACAGCTTCTTTTAACATGGCATGGTAGATTGTTACCAATAAATAAAACAGGAAGAAAAATAAAATCATGCATACCAAGCACAGGATTTATTGAGAAATATTATGTTTTAAATTATAAAAGATACAATTCCAATTTGTATAGGAAATTAGGAAAAGACATATAAAAGAAAACATAACCAGCCAGCAAATTCTTTAGTTATTGGAAATTAATCAGACTAAGAGATAGAAGTAGGTAACAGGGAAAAATTAAACAGAATGCAACAATTTGCGTGGTTGGCTCAGTTTAACATGTATCCATAAACAAGGTTGAAACGAAAATATTAATGACGAATTAAACTTTAAAAGAAGCCTAACAGTAGTGCTTTACTCGACTTAAAACATGACCCCTCGACATAATCGAGGCTGAACTTGGGAAAATACTCGAACTCGGGGACGGATCCAGAAATATTTTTGAGTGGGGGCAAAAAAATTTTTTATGGGGGCAAAACTTAGAATAAAAATTTTATGGGGGGAAAAAAAATTTTGTAGGGGCAAAACTTAAAATAAAAATTTGTTTACATGAAATTTTTCAAGGCAGCTAGGGAAATTTTTTGTGGATCCGCCACTGCGTCGAACCAATAATATCTTTCCTGGTTTATCTTGATCAAACTAACGAATTTTGTCAGTTCTGAATTTAGTTTAGAAAAATTAAGAGAAAGTAATTTCCTTTTTACGATAAACATAATAGAATATTTTGCTTGTTCTATTTACTAGTGGTTGGGTCGGCTGTGCTAGGCCCAAGCCCATCTTAATACATCTATAGCCCGATCGGCCCATCAGGTATTAAATTCCCATGCAAACGCAAAGACCTACATAAACCTAACATCCACGGCATATATAAGGTACTATTCCCACCAGATTGAGGTAGGAGCAAAAACCCTAGTTGTTATTCATATTCTCAGCTATCAAGACCTCAAAAATATACTGACTTGAGTGTCGGAGGGGCTTCCCGGGAATCAATTCCCGGCCCGCCGTTATCTGTTTTGCAGGTATCTCATAGCCAGAATTGCACAGATCATGGTCCAAAACAACGACGTCCAGCCTCAGCAAAATCAGGCTGAACCATTTGGCGCCCACCGTGGGGCCCGGCGTCCGGGCACCACGTCCAGAACCACGCAGATCAGTCAGGCGGCGGCAGCTAACCCTGGTATTGCCGCCGTCACGGCACTTGCGCTGCAAAGGATGGCTTTGCCATCGCCTGCCATTCTCCCACCAACACAGCCCGAATCTCGCACGCAGTCTTCACACCCGAACGATCGTCCACAGCCCCAAAATCAAGATCAAGAGGAGCAAAGCGTAGCCCTGGAGGATAACGCTGAAACCAATTCCCGTCACTACTCCCAGCATCCCCTGGAAACCAATCCTCTCGCACCGCAACAAACCGCTCTTACCCAAAGGCAGATAGAGGAAGCAGCTGAGCTGGTGATACGTCAAATTCTGCATTCTCTCCTGGGACAATAGCAAACCTCCGCTTGGCAGCCGGGTGCGATGGCCGATCGTCATCCTGTGGAAACCCTAGGAAAAGTCGCGGACGACCGGATCAATCCGGTTCGGCATCCCTACGCGGACCGAGCGCCTGCGCAATACACCTCCCCCCTCATTTCGGAGATCCTGGCTAGCCTTCTAGCGGTCAGTACCAAAATACCAATGCCCGAAAAGTACACTGGAAAGACCGATCCCCTAAATTATCTGCAGCATTTCCAGTCGATGATGAACCTACATTGCATCCCTGACGCTATCCAATGTAAGGCGTTCTGCACCGCCTTTCAACTCGGCGATGGTTCAATAGCCTGCCCCCCGGCTGCATCACGTGCTTTGAGGATTTTAAGCGGCTATTCCTCAACCAGTTTGCAACAAGCAAACGTCCACAGAAGACCGCCCTGGAGGTGATGCAGTAAACCCAGGGAAGGGATGAGAGTCTACGGGAGTTTATCACCCGGTTTAACAATGAAGCTGTGGAAGTTCCCGACCTCACCTGCTCATCCATGCTGGCGGCGCTCATGAGCAACACAAGGGATACAGAGTTCAAAAAATCTTTGGCCCTGGATCAACCCCGCACGATTCAGGAGATAAGAAGCCGGGCAGATAAATACATCCAACTTGAGGAAGTGCTAAAGAACACAAAACGCAGAGTAGATGACCGCGGGTCGAGTGGAAGATCCGAGGATGGGGCATAAAAGGCAGAGAGATCAATCAAGTTGGCGGAAAGCGGTCGATCGGCGTGATCAGCGGCGCGAAAACTTCACTCCGCTCAATAAGCGATATGCGGAAGTATTAGAAGTTATGAGAGCTGAGGGGGAACCCCTCCCAGAACCTAGGGCCATGATAACTCTCCTAAAACATCGGGACACCTCTCTATACTGCCGTTTCCATAGAGATGTCGGACATGATACAGAAAGTTGTTGGAACTTAAAAAAGGAGATCGAGCTCCTCATCCAGTGGGGAAAGCTTAGTAGGTTCCTTGGGTATGGGCAAAATACCGATCGAGAAAACGAGGGAAGAATCGATCGGCCCGATAATTGACGAAGGCATCAGAGGCAAAATGACAGACAGGAGGAGGAAAGATGGAATAAGAATTCGGATGATCGGTATAACGCAAGGGCACAATCCAGGGAAAGAGATGATAGAAATGCCGAACGACAAGATGACCGATCGGCCCGGATTATAAACATGATCTTCCGGGGTAACGTAGTAGGAGGGTCGACTGCTAAAGGGAGAAAAAAATATGCCAGGCAGGTGGTTGAAAACTTGCCAGCAAAGATGCAGAAGCAGAACGACGGGATAATCTCATTCGACAAAACTGATCTAGATGATGTTAGCTGCCCCCATGATGACGCACTAGTGGCCACCCTGAATATGGACGGTAGTGAAGTGAAGTGAGTAATAATCGATACAGGCAGCTCGGTCGACCTGTTATATTATGACGCTTTCAAGCAAATGGAAATTCCTGAAGAGCGAATGTTGCCAATAGAAGGGCCCATCAAAGGGGTAACCGGAGCATCGGCCTACCTGTTCGCTCGGGTATTGTTGAATGTGAAATTCAGGCAGAAACCATGCCAGGTGGAAAAGAGCGTTGAATTTTTGGTCGTCAAGTTCGCGGGGGCATACAACGTTATAATAGGAAGGGCCACTCAAAATACACTTAGAGCAATCGTCTCCACTTATTACCAAGCAATGAAATATCCAACCCCGCATGGAATCGGTGTTGTCAGAGGCCAGCAGAAGATCGCCAGGGAGTGCTACCTAACAGAAACAAAAACGCTTGATGGAGCGGTCGTTTTAACGAGCTCTGATAAAAAAGTTGAGGAGTGATGTGAATCACACATTAATATATCGAACAATAATAATGTCAAGATACACAAGAAAGGGGGGTTTGAATTGTGTAACCTTTTCGATTATATA
>JAOQMR010000002.1:12748083-12760378 GCA_027563865.1 Erythroxylum pelleterianum | reverse complement strand
GTTGAAATTATTGTTACATTCATTATGTTTGAATGTTTTAATCATTCCTATGCTTGTTGCATTCTTGAATGATTAAAGATTGTGTTATGTGAATTGATGTACTTTTGTGAAAGTGTGAAAAACTAAGTTTCGAAAAGTGCCTTTGGGCAATTTCATGTTTTTCGAATATGTGAATTATGTGGGTTTGGTTAGGTCCCCTCCGTAAGAGTCAGTGCACTGGTCTCCCTCTAATAGCCTTCTCCCGGCTGCCCGCTAGTGGCATAGGAGCTCTGATTTCGGATTCCCTCCGTTCACGGCTGCACAGAACTGCTATGCGGGAATGTGCAGTACGTTCTGTTAGGACCAACCCAAACCATCTGATGTGTTATGTGTTTTGTTTTGTTTATGTTTGTGATGCATTCATGTTTTTGAAATTGTGTATGATTTGTGAGAGCAATTGTGAATTTTTTAGAAATGAGGTTTGAAAATCGTGAGAATTCTGGAAATTGATTAAGAATGTTTTGAATAAATTGAAAGGTTTGAGAACTAAGTTTTGAAAATTCTTGCTACTGAGAAACGATTATAAATGACAAACATTTTTAAGAAATGATTTTTACTTATTTTCGGGTATAAATATGTTATCCACGGAGCGAAAGCTCACCCCCCTTTCATCCTCATCTCCAGGTTTTCGAGCAAGAGATCGGATGGAAGACGATCACGACCTCAGTTCGATTTATGCATGTTTGTATTTATGTGTAAAGTTTGATGTTAGTATTGGATTTTGTATATGGTTAGAACGCCATTAAAGTTGGAAGTGTATTCATTCTGAAATGTAAATGAATGTTGAAATTGAGAACGATTTTACATTTGCGTCTGATTATGGAATTGATATATGTAAGTAAATTATGGAGTTGTATATTGTATTGAGGTGACTATGGATGGATTTGTTTATGAATAGGAAATGTATATGAATATGATTAGATTGTGTTCGGATTAATTTATGAGTATGATTGTGAGAATTATGGAAGTGTTTAGTCATAGGTTTGCGTTTGTTTCTGTTGAAATTCCGGACAGGAGGTCCGATGATGGTTGTATGGTTGGATGCTATTTTAGAAGTGTGTCTTTGTTTTGCAATTTTTTGGGCTGTTCAAAATACAGCCGTTGTGCTGCCCAATTTTCGATAAAATCAGTTTATGGCAAAGATAGTATAAGAATGACAATTTTAAAGATGTGATTAAGATAAGCATGGTTAAGACCAATCTTAGTGAAATTGAGATTGGAGGACTTATGGCAAAGGATAGTAAGATTTGTTTGAGGATGAAATTCCGAATAGGAAAAATTGTATGGTTTTGTATGATTTTGAATAAGATGTGAGTTTGAATGAATGGAATAAAAAAAGAAAAAAATTTATACCGAAATTTGGATTTGTTTAGTCTTAAAATTTCCAACGCGATGCGATAGTTTTCTTAAGTGGATGTCATCGGATGTCGGTAATTCAATTTGTCCATTCCGTTTTTGTTTCGATTCGCTATGTTTTCGTTCAGTTCGTTTCTATTTGTGTTGTTATTTGTTTCAGGTTAAATTCCTCCGCCTTGGGTTCTCATGTGTTTCATACTTTGTTTTCGATTTACCGAGCACTGTTTGTTTGCTAAATCCGATTCTTCGATATTTGTTTCGTTGTTTCCGCGTTTCGTATCTGTTTGCTTCCTTCCGCTTCTCTTTGTCTTGTTCTTTCGTTTGTTTGTGCTTTCGCTTTTAATTTCAGGAAGTTTTCGTTCGTTATCAGAGCAAGAGTGGAATGCTCTGGTTTAGTTTGGTTTTTCGAGAGAGGTTGGACATCCGGTAACGGGTGCCAACATTTATGGTATCAGAGCAAGAAGAAATTATTAGGAATCATGCATAAGTATGAGGGTTTCAAATTAAGTAGTTGGATTTCGGAAACGGGATCCAACACTTTGTATCCTAGATCATAAGAGACTATTGCATCCATTATAGGTTGATAATAATAAGACTGAGAAGTATTGAATGACGAACCTGTATCATACCACCATCTAGCTACTACCATATCGACATTGTGAGTCGCATCTCTTGATTGCATTGTACTACGAATTGAAGGTTCGGCTCCAGGAGTTGTTCGTGATGCAAAGAAACTAGTCACTTGTCTTCTTCTCTTCCTCACATCAAATTCTTCATGATCCTGAGGTTAAGATGGAACACTACCACTACCATAACCACTTTCACCTTTAACATTCCCATAATCACCACGGAAACCAGAAAACAAACTTCCACTACCAATTTCAAAATTCAATCTTCCCTTTCTATCTTTCTCAAATTGATATTCATCAAGAAATGTTTTCATCTATCACTTCACATCATGACTTACTTTTTTACACTTTTCCACATCTCCTTTAATCCCAGCTAAATGCCTTTTCAATCGAGTGATTCCTCCACCTTTCAAATGCTTGTTACAAAACAAGCAAATGGTATGATTCTTTTGACCAAGAGCTGTACCAGTATGAGTCCAAGCTGAATCACTGTATCTTCCTGAAGTAAGTTGATCGGGAGTATTTGAACTTCATTCCATTTATCTGTACACAAAAATAAATAACACATAATTTCAGTACACAAAGACAAGTTGCATATTCATCTTATATAATATAACTCATTCTGTATGATTACATTACATACAATTCAATTTGAAGGAACACAATTCACTATAAGTCAAAAGCTAACAATTCAAAACATTCAATATATATAATAACACAAAACAAAACATACTCCAACAATCACAAAACATTTATAATTCCATTTTTATTTCCAACAATTTGCAATTTCAACAATTACAAAACAATCATAATTCCATTTACATTCCATTCCATTTACAACAATTTGCAATTTTAACAATTACAAAACAATCATAATTTCATTTCCATTCCATCCTATTTACAACAATTTTCAATTACAATAATCACAAAACATTCATAACTTCATTTCCATTCTTAACAATTTCTAACAATTTTCAATCCCAACAATCACAAAACATTCATAATTCCATTTCTATTTCCAACAATTTGCAATTTCAACAACTATAAAACAATCATAATTTCATTTCCATTTCATTTCATTTCCAACAATTTCCAATCCTAACAATTTAGAGTTAGGTTTCGGAAATTACAATTTAGTCCTTGCAATTTTCGAAACTTATGGTATCGGCCGGACTTTTTTGTTTCAGCTAGTACCGACCAGTACCGACATTTACTAATTTTGTACCGTTTTCCGAACGGTACAAAATCCATATCTTTGATTCTATGCCTTCCCTGCGACCGCTAACACATTTTTAAGGAAGGAAATGTCACGTGCATCTTTTTGTGCATAGTACTAGGAGTAGGAAGTGAGCAACCCACCAAGTATATACTAAGTCTAAAGTTATTGCTCTTAATTAATTATGGTGCGTCATTGGGATACTTAAATATGAGCAGATGCATATAAATTCACCACTATGCATTGAATTGGAATTGCTTGCAATGAAAAGTCACCATTACAGCCTCCATCGCATACCATGCTTCTTTGAAAATTATTTGTTTTTTGATATTTTGGTATAAGAAAGATAAGTCTATCGATTTTTTTCACAGTAAAAGTACCACATTTAACAGAAATGGGAGACTATATGGGACCATCCTATCCTATGTACCAAACGTTATCTCCTTGTTTAATCCTATCTCAGAGGGGACTTCAATGTATAATAAAATCGAGGAGCAATACCAATCCAAAGCATTATATAATTTGCCCATAAAGAGTTACGATCACTAGAATAGCACTTGAAAGAAACTGAGTCCTTGACATTAAGGAAGGTATTGCCACAGTTGAAGCATTAGTCCTATCTTACACCGGCACATTATTGTAGACAGTGAACCAGTTTATCTTATATTGTTAATGTTCCAAACGACCGACGCAAGGCTCCGATATGTTTTAGATAGATTAATCTTAGAATCCAAAATCTGTTTTGTCCAGCAGTTGATAGTTCTTCCCAAACGTGTTTATGTCGAATAACGTCTTGGTTAGATCTTGTTGAAGATCTTTTGCTTTACTATTGGCCAGTTCAAAACGAGACAAGAAATACTTGAAGGCTGTAGCAATGCCGCAGCAATTGACACATGGTATCCACGTAAATAAATAACTTGATCTATTGGGATAGGATAGGTACATAAAAAAGGGGCCAGAAAATTACATCCTGTAAGAGCCTGAAGTCCTTTATCCCCATTTTTGTGTACCTACTTTATCCAATTATATTCAAGTCATCCATTTATATGGGATCCATGTAAATAAATAGCTTGAATTTAATGGGATAGGGTAGGTACAAAAAAAGGGGCCAAACAATTACATCCCGTAAGGGCCTGAAATTCTCTGTCCTCATTTTTGTGTACCTACTCTGACTCATTAGATCCAAATCATCCATTTATGTAGAACCCATGCAAATAAATAGCTTGGATCTAATGGGACAAGATAGGTACACAAAAAAGAGGCCAGAGGATCACATCTCTTCAGGGAGAGCTCCAAATCTTCTGTACAGTTTTCCCAGTTCCAACCCCATGCCAAGCATTATCATCCACAAATCTCATTTGTACTGTTTCCCAGTTCCAACCCTGTGCCAAGCATTATCATCCACAAATCTCATTTATTTATTGCAAAGCTTGTGGACGAGGTTATCGGGCACAGGGTCGGAACTGGGAAAAGGGTACAGATGATTTGGTTCCCTCAGTGAGATGTTAAGAAGCTCGAAGTTAGCCATTTTTCTGCTACAACAGCTACAAATCACTGATGTACAAAGAAAACTCAGTTACCGATGCACGACATCAGGACCACTCAAGGGATCGATACTCATTGATATAACAAAGAAACTTGTATCTAGATTAGAAAATTACTGTTAAGCTAATCCACACTGATAAATCTTGGCCAGACATGCATAACAATTAAAAGGTTT
The DNA here is from genome assembly GCA_027563865.1 of Erythroxylum pelleterianum. Lineage (NCBI taxonomy): Eukaryota > Viridiplantae > Streptophyta > Magnoliopsida > Malpighiales > Erythroxylaceae > Erythroxylum > Erythroxylum pelleterianum. Next base: position 12,755,418 of record JAOQMR010000002.1, on the reverse strand, counting down.
TGCTAATGCTAAACGTTAATGCTGGTGTCTGTCTTCCTCTTATCATTTACAACTCCATCATTTCCTGCTAGAATCATGTACTTGTCCTTCCTCGTAAGATTTGTACACTCAAATCCCAGAGCCTCAGCCAATTTCTTCTGGAGATGGTTTGCCACTTCAAAGCTCGATTTGCCACCTGCACATGTGAACTCTCTTGGCAACTTCTCAAGTATCTCTATGTGATAGCTAGGTTTAGGGTTCATCAGGAAGAAAATAGGGTCCAAACACTTGAGCCCGCTGGCAGTTGTCCCATAAAACATGCTTACTCGAGTGTTCATGGCAACGGGGACGATGTCATCAGCTAACTCAGCAAATAACGAACTAAACCTCAACAAGTAAGGTTCCCTACAAGTGGTCCCTTCAGGGCATACAACTAAGTCGCCTTCGCTTAATAACCTCTGCATTGTTTCCCCGTCTTGTTTTCTCTCTCTCGTCAACCTTACAGTCTTAATGGGGGCAATTAATTCAGACATTTTGCTCAGGCTATAGGTGACAGCAGTTAAAGGCTTAGCTAGAGAGGTGCTTAGGAAAACAGGGTCCAGGAGGGTTCTGTGGGTGCAAACATAAAGGACTCCTTTTTTGGTACCTGAACAATTTGGAGGGCTTACCCCTTTGACCCTTATGTCGACCCCGCTCCATGTTGCCAACAATATTGCTAATTTGTATGGAAGCACTGTACCAACAAATATCCTGAAAATGGAAATACCGAGTCCAAAGGGTAGCCAAATGAACATCACAGCAGTTGCTTTCGGAGTAGGCAAGAAAGCGAGCCTTCCATCATGAAATACAAGAGGTTTTGGGTATTTGTCTCTTGTCATCACTGAACTTGAAAACCCCTTGATGTCTTCATTGCTCACCACATAAGCTTCCTGTAACATTCAAACGTTTCAAGAGCAGAAATAATAACGGAGTTCGCAAGAAACTTATCCATCTTGCAGTTTAAAAGTTGAAACCTTTTTCATGCAAATACAGTTTCTCCATTAAAAGACATGGCCATGTTCATTTCCTCATTCTCAAGTTGATGTCTATAAGAGCACGTAAAACAAATATATATACATATACATTGTTGTCTCCAGAAAAGACGGTGAAATGGCACTGCTTCGACCACAGACACTGAGACATAATCAAAATCACACAAAAGTAGCTTTCCTTGCTGGACGTACCTTGCAGAGGGAGATGAAGGGAAGATCATGGATGTTTGAACTTCCAAGGCCTAGGTCAGGCTTTTTGTCTCCAAAATAATTCTTCAGAGCTTTCTGTTTTACAATCAATCCAGAATCAGACACCAAGCCTGTGTAATATCGGCCAGCTGTGTGTAGCTCCGTCCCTATAATCTTGTCAACCTTCAAGTATTCTTTGAGAAAAACTTGTACCATCACTGTAGGGACACTCGTGAAAACAACCTTTGACCCAGTTGCTGATAGTACCTCGTACGCCTGAAGATGAAGATTCTCAAGGTAAAACTTGGGCAAAACAGCTCTACCAACAATATCCATATCTTTCAATCTAAGCCCACAAAAGGTAATGAATATCATAGCCCTCATTTTGCGCTCATAGTCCAGAAGCCATATAATGGGACATGATAGTAATAACAAGAATGCTCTGAAGATGCTACCACCTTCAAGAGCAACAAGCATGAAGTAAGGGAAGAAGGATTTGGTTCTTAACAAACCCCCGTGAATATCACAAACCAAAGTATCAGACCCTCTATTCTCTAGACTACACTTGATCACATTTGGGAACAAAGCAGATTGTTGTTGAGATGATTTTGGAGACGAATTCTTTAAAAAGAAGCCATAACTTCTCATCTTTCTTGCAGCCTTATAACATGAGTTGGCCAACAGCTGGTACAAGATCCAGTCTGCAAGCCTGAGAATAACCATAGCCAAGACCATGATTATACCTTCTGATATATTCGAATACTGTATCAAGTAAAAGATGAGCAGTAACTATGAGCAGAAAGAAAGAGAGAAAGTTGAGACCAGTTGTGAATGACACAAAGAGAAGCAGAGAATATTTATAGAGTGATTAGATGGGAAAGATAGGTAGTGGTCGACTACTCCGTTTGGATTTGGTTAGCCACACCGCTAGCATTAATTGCTGCATAAAGCTTGTTAACAAAGTCCTATGTGCTTCATAATATGCATGCTTCTGCACAATTCTATGGATTCTATCTTCGTTGCACACAGTAACTCAATGGTAGGTTAGCTTGTTGGTGACCGTCCCATATGCCTTCGGCGCTTTTTCTTTTTTGACATTTTTTCTCTCTGACGAACATGGGTATGTTATTTCATGTTTGACAATTCTATTTAAATAAACACACTTTATTTCAAGATACATACGTAAATACATAATATATATATATATAAGAAAAGGGTTGAATCGATCACAAACTTCTCATTTCTTTTGTCTTTTTTCTTCTTGTTAGAACATGTGAGGCTAGTAAGTTCAGATTGATGTGGAATTCAATGCAAAAGACATGTATGATAATTATACATCCAAATCAAATGATTAAGTGTTCACCAAACTATAACGTGAAGTAAGTGACCATAACAACTAACTATATCATGTAGAATTCTGTATGAGTTCGTTGTATTATACATTACATATCAAATTAATCATGCAAGTCGATAGGAAAGACAATTTCACATTTTTGGTAATCTAATATACTACCAGTGCCTTGGAAATTGTTGCAACTCAAGAATTAGGGGAAAACAAAAGTAATACTATATATTTCTTGGTGAAATACTGTTGAGCTTGCAACAACCAATTGCTCCCAAGACTTTCTTTGAAGCATCTCCTGCTGGCTCTGCCTCTGTGTGAACGGTAGCCGTCGAAGAGACCTTTACCATGGAGTTTTTGACAAAGTCTGATTTCAGACCAACCTTCCTGTGCTGTGCCTGGCGGTCACAAGTTGACTGAGTTTAATCTATTATCAGAAGTTAGGAGATGGATGGGATTAAATTACTGTAAAATTTGACCATTGAAAGCTTTTTTATTGGCGGAGGCAGGTCAACTAGACAGGTGGTATTGTTTATCTAACTATGGGATTGGTCCTTTTGAAATTGAAAATGGATTCAGATACAGAAGAACCCCAAGAGTCCCCTGTGCACACATTCAAAGCTAAATGAAAATTGTTGGGTGGGATTGACAGCTCTGAGGAGTAAATGATAGTTTAATTGCATGGCTCACAATTTTTCATGCAAGTTTGTCAAGTTTTGGCAATTACAGCATTCCAGCTGGTAGGGTGTTCAGAGCATAACATGGCTAATTAATGGCCGCTTTTTGAAAACACAATCCATTCTGCATGGATTGCCTTTGCGTTTAGGGAGTCTTGACCGACCATTTGCTTAGTTACTGGGATGCCTATAGAGCTAGCAAACTGGCCTGTTGAAGCATTATTGTACTCTTAACGTACACACACACACAGTTCATTTCAATGGGACTCATTCTTTTTCCATGAATTAACTTTATTGACGAATATTTAATTGGAACAACGGTAGAAAAGAATTTAATATATTTTAAATTTTAAATTTATTAATTTTATTATATATCATTATCATCACCTTCAATTAAAATCTCGCTAAAATGTAAAGTTTAGAGTGATCCGATAATACGAAGCATTAATTTTATTATACACTTACCATTTTAATGAAACAAACAAGTGTCTGCCAATTATCCCGTGCATAAATTACAAAATGATATGAAAAAGAAAAACCAGAAGATATTCCATATAATTAACTAAACGATGGGTTTATATTATTATGATTTAAGAAAAAGAAATATAAACTCTAACTATAAAGTACAAAAGATTTATGTTATTAAGTTAAATACAAATTTCTATTTAAAGTATTTAAATAAAAATGTTGTATTTAAGTATAATATTTTTTAGTATATTTATTTAGTCAGTGTCATACTTACCATTAAATGCAAATTTCTATATTAAGTATTTAAATAAAAATTTGTTTTTAATTATAATATTTATAAGTTTCAATCATATGTTTACTTAATCAGTGTGATATTAATTTCTTTTTATATAAATAAAATATTTATTATTTTTTGAATATATACTAAAAAATTCTCAAATATAAATGTGTAAATTATATTTTTATTAAATTATTTGTAATATTTATTGGTGTTTATGCGTCTTTATTTTTGATAAATTATTTTTCAAACGTTACATGTCATCATTTGAGTATGTCATACATATTTAATATACTTTGAGTTGTTTTGGGGACAATTTCCCTCGGAAGTAGTTGATTCGGTGGAGACCGGAAAAGATGGGTGGATCACAACCTTAGAACGACGGTGCAGGTTAATTATGTAGACTGGGTCGCAATTTATGGGGTTGCTAGTTGGATGCTTTGGCAGTGGAGAAACCGAAATTTGTTTGAAGCTAATTTCACAGGACTCATTTTGGAGCATGTGGCCTGGATAGGTAGAGCTCAGACTGTGGAAAGATGCATACAGTCGACTCCGAGTCCCCTTAGGTGCTATTGTAGGATGGACGAAATCGTCGCACCCTTGGGTCAAAATTAATTCGGACGGAACAGTCAAGTATGGCTCGAATGTTGCTATTGTGGGTGGTTTAATCAGAAACTGCCACGGGAGGTGGTGTCGAGAATTTCTCAACACATTGGCAGTGGCTCTTCGGTGACAGCAAAATTATGGGGAATTCATTTAGGCCTTACCTTAACTTGGACGCCGGGATACAGGCATATGATTGTTAAAGTGGACTCCTTAAAAGTTATTAACATTTTCTCTCATTTTACTGTTGTTTTAATTGAAGATACATTTTTTGTGGCAAATACCCGAGTACTTCTTAACCGAGCTTGGAAGGTGCAGATCCAACATATAAGTCGAGAAGGGAACTAGTGCATCGATCGGCTAGCCTCAATTGCAGCGATGACCAGTCCAGAGCTTCACACGCTTCAAGAGCTTTCGCTGACGGTCATGGAATTGCTTCACCGCGATCAGCAAGGCAATCTGTACTGTAGAACTGTGCGCTAGATTGGGTATTTTGTTTTTTATGTTTCTTTCCATTACAGCAAAAAAATAAAAAAATTGCTGGGAGTTGTAGAGCCCTCTATTTCCTTTCTTTTACTCGACGATGAGAAGCCTTTTCAGCTATCAATAGTCTAGGGACCACGGGCACACATGCTAAGGCAGCTTTCGTTTTCGTTTTCATAAATTAATATTTAATGATCAAAGGTCAAGGTGATGGAGGCATGGAGCACGTCGCAAAACGTACACAGTAGGACTGTAGGAGCAGCCCGTACATAGTATCTCTGACATAATCTTTTGCAGAGTTTTGTAAATGATAGGACCCCTTGAAATATATATTTAATTTTTAAATATTTTGATTTAGTAATCATTCTTTTGTAATAATAACAAATGAGTTTAAATATTAATTTTATTAATTCGACTAACAAAATCTTTGAAAAGTGTTAAGGTTATAAAAAATCAGTTATTTGAGAAATGTTAAGGTTCAAAAAAATTAGTTATTGAATTGAAAATTTTAAACGTTTGAGTATTGAATTGAAAATTTTTCTAAAAGTTAAATAGTTTAAAATATATTATCCCTTTTGCAAATAAGATATTTTTATTTTATGATTTTAACTAATTTATTTTCATATAAAAACATTATGACCTAGACCATATTTCAAACTACATATCCTAAATATTCTAGACTGGAGTCAAATAATTAAAATTTTTAAAACAAATTATTGATTCTTTTACTTGTACTATTGATGGTACAATTGTGAATATTTTATAATATTCAAACAAAAAATCAAAATTAAATTATATCATATTATTATGAATTAAATTAGACTTGAAATTTATCTATTATTATATAATTCATTTATAAGTGCTGCCGTGAATTCTGAGAGCAGTGAGGAAGTTACCATTAAGAAGATTGGTAATGCCTTTGACAACAGGATAGATGTCAAAAGGACTTTACAAGAGATTAAACTTATCCAACACATAGATCATGAAAATGTAAGTTTCATATCTGTCTTGGCAACATCAACTTGTTTTTTTTACCTATATGTTTCTATGGAATTCCTTGCATCAAAAGAAAGAATATGCTGATGAACATCTTGCCTAATACTTTAGTAAACTAAAACATCTTACGATTAATCTAGAGCAAAATGGTAAACACTCACAACTTTCTGTTTTAATTATTTAAGCATCTTTTGGAAAGGATGGGCAGTTTGAGTAAAAGAAAATTTTAAAAAAATTGTAGCTCTTTGTTTTACTGATCTAAGCATCTCTTGGTGAGGATGAGCTCTTTGAGTGGAAGCAGATTCTTTTGTATTGATTATTACCAATGAGGATTTCCCTTTTACCAAATGTTGCTTGCTGTCTTATTCTTATAGCAACTAGCAAAAAAGCTATTTAAGCTGAATTCCGATATGATCTCTGCTCATATTTGCAAAGATATTTGAATGTACTACCATTCTTTACGTATTTATTCCTTGTAACCTACATCTCTATTTTCATGTCACATATGCATGTGGGCCTACTGGAAATATTCTTTCTACAATGTAGGGGTAAGGCAGGATACTATCACTACAAGAAAAATGTGGATTAGCAACGGAAATTTAGCGACGAAAAATATACCGTTGGAAATTAGCGACGAAAAGCATATTTCCGTCGCTAAATTTGGAGGGAGTTTGTCGTGGCAAAAATTGCGACGGAAAAATACACCCGTCGATAATCACTATAAGTTAGCGACGAACAATTACCGACGGAACATATACCGTCGCTAAATTTGGAGGGAATTCGATGCGGCAAAATTTGCAACGGACATTAGCGACAGAAAATATACCGTCGCTAAATTTAGGGGAATTTAGCGACGGAAATTTTCTTTCTGTCGGTAAAAAGGAGGGAATTATTGGTGGAATAAAAAAATTTTGAATTTACCTACGGAAATGTTCGTCGGTAATTCCGTCGGTAAATGTAAATTGGGAGAATTTAGCGACAAAAATTTTCGTTCCGTAGGTAAAAAGGCGGGAATTATTGGCTGAATAAAAAAATTTTGAATTTACCTACGAAAATTTTTGTCGGTAATTTCGTCGGTAAATGTAAATTAGGGGAATTTAGCGACAGAAATTTTCGTTCCGTATGTAAAAAGGCGAGAATTATTGGTGGAATAAAAAAATTTTGAATTTACCTACGGACATTTCCGTCGGTAAATTCTTTTTAAATATCAGCGCACCCGACATCTCTCCCCTCTGCGTTTTCTTCTTCCTTCTTCCTTCTTCTTGCCTCTCCTTTTCGGTTTCCTTCTCT
>JAOQMR010000002.1:12732077-12747983 GCA_027563865.1 Erythroxylum pelleterianum | reverse complement strand
GTTTGTTCCGAGGGCCCAAAGGTCCTCGATTGTGGTTCTGTTTCGAATAGTTGGGGCTCCGGGGTCGGGTCCCAACAGGGACTGTGCCTTCCTTGATACTCAGTTCTGTTATCTATGCAACTATTCTGAAATTTAAATATCTGCTTGTGATATACCTTGATTCAGTATGATTATTTTTCAAATTATGCATAGTTGAGTTATTATTCACTAAGCTATATGCTTAGCACGGTAGATTTGCCCCGTGTAGGTTATGAGCGACGTTTATAAAGACTGAGACAAGACAATCGCAATGGCTAATGGAGCCTGAGTGTTGTTTTGAAAATAATGTAATTTTTTTGTTTGACTTTTGGGCTTGTATCTGATATGTATATGTGGATTTGTTTGTAAGTTTGCAACAACGATACTTCAGTTTGGATTGGATTTTTCAGTGAGTTTGTGCTATGTAATATGTAAATTAATGTATGTTTACTTGAATTGTTTATTGGAAGTTTTTGTACGCTTTGATTTGTTGTACTATTTTGTGTAGCATTCATATATCCATTCAAGGGATATGTGGGTGCTGCATCACTACCCTTAATAAACAAAGTGGATTGACCATCATTTCTGCATCAACAATGCAAAAGGTGCTACTTAGTAAGAGAATATGGAGGCTATTTTTAGATAAGGAATCGTTGTGGACTAAATAGGTGTATGAAATTCATCTTCAAAATAGCAATTTCTAGCATCTTACCATGTCAACGCACTGCTCTTGGTCTTTCAGCCAACTGTTGAAGTTTAGGCATTTGGTTTACCCCTATATCAAATATAGAATTAATGGTGGTAAAAATATATGGATATGATTTAATAATTGGCTTGCCGCTAATCCTCTAATAAACAACCCAAGGTTTGCACATCTGAAAAGAAGATTGACAGTGGTGTTAAGAGTCTCATCTTTAAATCAAATTGGGGAATGGCATGGTAACTTTAAGGGCTTCCAATCCATAGTTGAGCACCTTCTACAACTGGGGGACACGGGTGTAGAAGATGTAATATATTGGATTCCCAATCCGTAAGGTAACTTCACAAATGAATCATGTCGCAGGTTATTCTGCAATGCATCAGCGGAGGCTCCCTGGTATAATTTAATCTTGCATAACTCCTTAAATCCAAAAGCTTCCTTCATTACTTGGTTAGTTGTTGAAAATAGGTTGAGGACTAAATGCAGATCGTTTAGCTCGATAGAAACATCCTATGTTCTATGTCATAATGCTGATGAAGACAGAAATCACTTGTTCTTTGCTTACAAATATAGTAAAGCTATATGGAGCAAAATTCTTTACATGGTGGATGCAATAAATCATACTTATGAATAGGAACATACCTTTAGGTGGTTCATAAACTATTCGAAGCCTGAAAAATAGAATGCTTTCTAATGAAAGTGGCATTCAACATAACCATTTTCATGATTTGGAAAGAGAGAATTGTTCGTCTAAATAATCAAAGGGAGGAAAATAATTACAAAATGCCTAAAAACTTTGTAAATTGGATTCGAGCCGTAATGATAGCCAGTAGATCATCTTCTACCAGCCACTATGAAGCAAAATGGTTCTTGTAATTGAGTGTTTGTAAATGTAGGTGTTGTCTTGATATGTTGACCAAATTTTATACATGAATCTTCAAGTATGTTAAATACTCTTAGTTAGTTATAACTTGAGAACCTTTGTATTATTGTAATCTCGTAATAGCTTTTTCTATTGTAATATAATTATTCTTTCATTTTCCAAATAAAAACATTAAAGTGTCTTAAGGTACTATATTTATCTCAGTGTGATAGTATACTAAGTTTGCTTGATTTAATTAGTAATTTGAAGTATTTACAATAATGAAATATTTCAAAAACTCCCATACTAGTGCTTCCTGAGGTCATGACCAACTTGTATCATTTTCAAGTATTTAATTTATGTTGATTCCATGACTAAATTGTGTTTCCAGAGTTATCAACTCTTTACTAAACAAGGCCATAATCTTTTGTTGCATTTAGTTATATTGATGATGGTACTGGATTTATGTTGTTAAATCTTGCAACAATTGTGTGATGCCCTTTTAGTATGATCTTTGGCCTTCCTTGTGATGACAACTTTAAATTTTAATAAAATGTCTTCTTATTTACATTTTTGTATTAATGATAACCAATAATTTAACTCTTTAATTATCCTTAGTAGTTTACTATTTTTGTTTTTAATAAAATAAATTAATTCTACAAAAAGATTATATTGATAATGAAAATTTTTAATTATTTAAATTTTAATTATTTGTATTTAAGTAGGTGATGTGATCATTAGTTTAAACATATTAGTTATACTTTTGAAAGAACCAAATCTCCAAACTAAATGTATAATATTTTTAGTATAATACAAAATGTAGACTTCTATTTTCAAGATATTTTTGGAGCTTAAATTTTTAAAATCTCAAACATTTAGAATGGTTGAAGAAATTTTCAAAAATTTCAAATGGATCAACCTATGTATAGTTATAAACACTATCATATTCTTAAACTTCTTTCATAAAACTAATCTAACTTTTGTTGAGGTTTTATTTATGAATGGTTAAAGATTAGACTTATTGCTTCGTGATTCATTTAAGAGACTTTTATGTGTGGTTAATCGAAAGTGAAGGTACGTGGAATTTATTAATACTAGTTGATCATTCAATTATTTCATTTGAATTTGAAACAAAGACTTGGGAAGTGACAATCTTGGAATATATAATATTTGAGCTATTATATATATTTAATAATTTAGTCAATACACAACTAAAAGGTAACTGTAATAAGTTTAAAGGAAACAAAAGTCTAATTTGAAAAATAAAAATCTAATGAAAAATATTTGTTCATTATCTTTTGCACATTTATATCATATATCAAAATTATCTTCTCATATTCTCCTCACTTTTTCTAATTTGGAAACATCACATCTATAAAAATACCATTTAGAATTGAAAAAGTCAACATGACCCAATTTAGTTTGATTAAGTTTTAAGTCAACATGTTAAGTCTGAATTAATTGAACATCAAACCAAAACCGAGCCTAAATATAATGTTATAAATATTGTATTCAAACCAAAATCTAGCCTAAGAATAATATTATAAATATCGTACCTGCACCAGTATTGGATTTGGTTCTGGTACGTTACTCGCGGTCAATACTGGATATTATTTTGAGTAATTTTTAAAATTTATAAAATAGTGTCATTATTTTTTTAAATTATAAAATAGTTCTTCAATATATTGTATTGTATAATTTATATTTTTACATCAACTATGTCTCCAAAAATCATAATAGTAGAAATTTAAAATAAAAACAATTTATTTATTTATATTAATATTTTACATATAAATAATAACTACAATTATTATAAAAAAGATCATTTAATCATCATATAAATATAAAATTAAGAACAATACAAACTATTTAAATATTACAATTTTATCATATTAAATAATAATTATATCAAAACATCAAATAAAATGAATTATAAATATCAATTACTATATAACAATTACAATTTACAACAAGGGTTTGTACCGAAGAACTAACTAGAAGTGAAACATGAAACAAAAATATTTACAATTATATTACATATATAAAATTTAACATATACATCAAATATAAATTAAGATTAAAAGAAGAGAAACAAAAACCTAGAATGTCATTCATTCGAATACCTGCTCAAATTGCATTAACCCAATTATCATTTTATACAAAATCCTCATTATAGAGAAAAGTCTTATTATCACTATCATTCAAATTAATAGCAGCAAATGACATGTCAATATTTTCCCATCCAAGAGTATGTTCTATGTCATTTTCATCGATTAAATTTGATTCCTTAGAAACTTAATATGCCAAAAGATCGATATGATTAAGGCAAATTGGATTTACCGAACTACTTGTTCTATTAAGAGTCCTAGTAAACAATAAAATTAAATTATTAAAAATTTATGGGAAATTATATCTAACTTAATAATGAAATAACATATCTTTTTCGAAATTTAAATTATATCAAACAAAGACCAAGTCATTCAATCTTTTATTCTCAAATCTATTTCTTTTTTTGGAATGGATGATTTCAAATGTGCTTCAATTCCTTTTACACCCTGTTACACTCATATATTGACTTAGAATTCGAATTGCAAACCTTTGCACAATGAGTTAGAATTCGAATTGCAAACATTTACAATTCTGGAACATTGCTTCTAAATTGGTTCCACCAAGCAATTGTAAGACAACAAAAGTAACCTTACAAACAAAATAAAGTGAGAAGTAGATATACTCAATAGTAATGGGTCATTGTGTGCAAAGAATTTGGAAAGAGAGGAATGCTAGAAGATTTCATGCCAGGTATAAATCAACTACAGAAATTATCACATAAGTAATCAATGGGACTAGAGAAATCATTATTCTTAAGAACATGGCATCAGACTGCAGAACTAGTATACTAAAATCCTTAAACATCTAAGCAAGGCTTTACATGCTAGAAATAGATAAGGGAGTAAAGAAAGTCTCTTACTTGAAGAACAACCTTGCTTAACATGGAGAGGTTGATTACCGACTCTCTTCCTACTCTACTAGTGTGGAGGTGTCTTCAAAGATCTTAACATTGAAAGCTCAGAATCTATGACGAATTTCAAAAGAGAAAGAATATTAATACTCAGACCTACATGATCAAGAAGTGAGGCGATGAAAACCTCACCTGTTGGGCTTTGAGACCATGCATGCCTCCGAAGACAACCTAGAGGAGGAAGCCCTAAATTGGTTATTTTTCATAAGAGTCGAAAGAGGGTTTGAGAGTACTATCTGTAGGGTTTCTTAATTGGGAATTTAGTATACAGATCTAAACTGTAGAGTTTAAGATAGGCTTCTTGTAAGACTATACATGTAAACGTTCCCTTATTTATTCAATTAATTTCTTTTTCTTATAACAAAACAGAATAAAGTGATGCTTTTCAACAAGTTTCAAAATTGAAAATTTTATATACCTGAATTAAGTTATCTCTTTGATGAATAGCAATTTGCATCCCAAAAATATCATAAGCATCCTTATAAATATCCATTTGTGAGCTTAAGGGATATTGCATAATCTCATGGGCAACAACTATTATAATAGTTAATAGCATTCCCCTGTTAACTTCTGCTTTCTTTGTAAAACTTGGTCTGAAATAGACACTATGATTCAAAAATGCCCCAACTGCAAACAACAGAGAGTAAAGTTTCCTTTCTCATTTCTCATTGATAACTGCAAGACAAGGTGTGTATAAAGAAGACATATTTTCATATTAGGCTTGATTGTTTCCTTCGCCCTCTCTATAGTATCATAAAACTATCTCATTTTTGTTTTCTCGTCACTATCGGCCAGATGAAGTATCTTCACCAAAGGCTAACAAACTCATATCACAAATTGAAATTGGGACAAAAATTCATTATCTTCAATTATAATTATAGAAACCTTCAATATAACATTAGACTTAGCATGCTAAGATGTAACTCATTTATCACTTATAAATATTTGTCTCAACTCTTCCTTCATCAAAATAAAATGCTGAAGTGATAAGTTGCAAATTTTGTTATAGTAGGATGACACAAATTCCTACCATTGGTGAAATCCTTTCTCATTAAATTTAAGACCCGTGCACGATTATAAATGAACTTGTTCACCTTTTTGCTTTATGCATAGTCTCATCAATGATAGGAAAATACCTATAATCCCTATATTTTCTAACATCAAGTCAATGCAATGTGTAGCACAAGGAGTCAAAAAAAATAATTATACTTGCTTTGCAATCTTCTTTTAGCCACTTTATAAGCGAAATTATTGTCAGTAATAAATTGAACAATATTTTATTAGCTAACTACATCAAATATTTCAAATAGAGTATCATCATTCCTAAAAGGCCCAAATGCATCAATAGACTTCAAAAACATTATTTCCTTTGCTGAATAAACCAAAAAATTAATAATAGACTTATGTCTTCTATTTGTCTAACCATCATATATGATTGAACACCCAAACGTAGCCTGAGTCATGTTTTCATCCAAATAACTTTTAATTTCATAAACAAAACTAATCAAAAGTTTACTTTTGTGGTCATCAATTGAAGGAGTTTGGTATCTTGGACTGTAAGAGACAATAATTTCTATCATAGACTAATAATAATAAAATTGGGAAGCATTGAATGTTATATCTGAATCATACCACCATCTAACTATTGTCATACCCACATTATGAGCCCTTCTTTAGATGTAAGGCACTACAGATTGAAGGCTGAGCTCTAAGAGTTGTTCTTAGAGAAAAAAATTAGACATTTGTCTTCTTCTTTTCCTAACATCTGGTACAACATTCCCATTTTGTTGGGTAGGAATACTACCACATTCAACATTCCCACTATCATCCTAAACACCAACAAAATAATTTTCACTTCCAATTTTGTAATTCAACCTTTGTCTTCTATCTTTTTCATATTGAGATTCTTCAAGCAAAGTCTTCATTTGTCATTTCATATCATAAATTACCTTTCTACAAGGCTATACACTACCTTTGACCCTAGCTAAATGCTTATATATTATGGTGATTTATCTGTCTTTCAAATGCTTGTTATAAAACAAATAACTGATATGATTCTTCATTCCGAGAACCAATCCAGCATGAGCCCAAGCTGGATCATTGAAATTTCCTGAAGTGGTTGAATTATCAAAAGTACTTGGACTTCCTTTAATTTATCTATAAAAATAAAAGAAGACATATGTCAAAATTAAATTAATAAATTCACATACTAGTTTCTATTATATATTTAACTACTTATAAGATAAGATGATGAATGTGCATTTGCTACTCATATGATAAGATTAATATTTGTAATTTTATTTCCTAATAACAATAAAAAATATAAAAATACAAACATGTAATTTTCTTAACTTAATTACATATATTAATTGTTTTAATTATATATTATATCTTATGTTTAAATCTTCACTAATTGCTCTGCCTCCCACCACCGTCGTGTTCTTCTGTTAGATATTTCACTTTCTGTTTGCAAAGACAAATCCTCTTTATTCTTAAAAAAATCATGCCTTTCTCTAATCTTTCATTCTGTCAAGGCTTCAAAGTAGTAGAGATTCAACCTTTTGCTCCATTGAAGCAGAGGACTATGGTTCAAGCGAATGGTTCAAGCGCACACCCACTTGTGGAGGCCATAATTTTTTGTTAGAAGTCTCCAACCTCACTTCTTTTTTTGGATATTGGGAACGTTTAAGAAGTAGCATTGATTCTGTTGTTAGATGGAAAGATCTTTATCCTGGTTCTATCTATGCTTCTATTGGTTTTATATACCTCGATACTATAAAATTGGAAAAGGGACTCATGATGTTTATAGCTTACTTTGAATGGTTTACGTATTAACAATGAGGTGTTGTTGAAGTCTGATGGTAATGGAGAGTTCACGAGTGCTATTGGATGCGAGTTAGATTTGAGTGATAAACCTGTGAGATTAGGTGTGAGGTCTCAGAGATATGCTTTGTTGATAGAGGTTAGAGTTATGATGGTGCTTAATTTGGAGGAAGGTGGGGCTTTTACTTCTAGTGGGGCTAAGGATATGCTCAAAATGCTTTGAGTTTTTTTCGTGGCGAGTTTTAATGTTGTCGTTGTGTCTTTTTTTTTGGTCTATGATGTTGATTTGCTATTCCGGGTTTGGAGCAATTTTTGGTTGAGAGGTGGGTCTTGGGGCTTCCTTTTCTTACTGTATGAGAAGAGATTTTTGGGTTGTTAGGTTGACATGGGATTTAGACCTATCTTAAGATTCTCCTCAATCTTCTTCCTTGCTCTCCTTCTTATTTTGTTTCTACTTGTTTGGTTCTTTTTTTTATGCAATGTAAATATATATATTGCACGAAAGAATGAATGTACAAAAATCATTGGGCCGTACCCCAAGTCAATGTTCCCTCCACTATCACCTTCCAAAAGAAGAACGATCACACTACTATACCCAAAAGCAAAAGATTCACAGAATCCCATTCCACCCTACAAATAAGATGGACTCCATTGCTTAATGAAGCTACAAAAGAAACCACCTCCCTAATACAAGCAGTAATCGTAGATAAGAAGAAGGCCATAATTCACAAGCTTCACCAAACCAAGCACCACATCCCATAGCAACCAGAAAGAGGCTATACAAGGGTCAAAGACTTCAACCCTACAAAGATAGCCTTTATACAAACCAGCCAAGCAACAATTGATCGCCTAAACACAATTGAACCATCTCCATCGTCAACCCTACAGCAGTATATCCAACAGAACCAATACCTGCACACAGCACAGGTATTGTGTCTTCAGGGGGGTGCGGTTGCAAAGCTTCCCCGGGCATCCGGAGACACACAGATACCGCATGTATGAGGAAGCCGAGCATGTCAAACCAAGGGCAAGCCAAGAGGAGCATCATCCAACCTACAAACAAATGAACCAAAGATACACACCTCACAGCCCACTCAGTCCTAGTACACCCCATCGGCACAAGCCCTACAACACAAAGCGTCCTAAGCATGGTCCAATATCCAGACCTCCTAAACAGCCAACATCACATACAAATTACATACAACATACCCCTAGACAACACAGCAAGTTAAAACAAATTCAACTGACGTAGGGTCATGCAACCAAAAATTAAAAAGTAATAGGGCCAGGAGGATATAATCGATATAAAATGTTGTACATGATGGTTTGTACTCTCCGGATTACCTTCGAACTAGGAATGGAGGCAGACTCCATCTAGATCAAATTACAGGTTTACCATATCATATACGTTGTGCACATGAGACCCAATCTGGCATCTTTGCTTTTCCAACCCACCCCAGTACACTCCTTCCGAATCCACCGAACGACCCTACTTAGGGTAGACATTGAACGGGCCAACCCAAGCCACAATCTAATAGCACGCCATATTTCTCCAATATAAGCACATTTGAAGAATAAGTGATCAGCAGTTTTGGATGCAACATGGCAGAAAAACACATGTTCGATCAATATACAAGAATTGGAGGTTATCTTTTGTAGGCAATCGATTCCAAAGACTGAGCCAAGTGATAAAGGAAAATTTAGGAGGGATGTAATTCCGTCATATAAAAGACATCCAGAGTTTGCTAGCATTCGAAGGTCTCAAAAGATTGTAAATCTTTTGTGATGATAACTCACCATTCACATATAACCGTTGCAAACCACGCACAACCTCCGTAGGCCCTCCCATCTTGCTCACCAATTGATCTTGAAGTAGTACTAGTTTCTTTAGTAACGGCGAGGGTGCGGAGACCACTCCCACACTGAGGTTTCCCTGAGGTAAACTTCATGGATCCATCGCACCTATAAGGAGTCTTCTTTGGCATGAATATTCCAAAGAACCTTGGCAAATACAACATTATTCCAGATTTTGCAATTTTTTAAGCCTAACCCTCCTTCTCCCTTAGGATGAAAAATGGTGTCCCACACCACTCGAAAATGTCTTCCTCCCCATAGAAAAATCCTACAAATAGACTGGATCCGATCCAATATAGCTATGGGAACAGAAAATGCTTGTAACCAAAAAGCTAGCACTCCTTGGATGACTGAGTTAATGAGCTCAAGATGACCAGCAAAGGATAGTGACTGCCCTTTCCAAGCCATAACCCAAGCAACATATTCTGAAGGAATTGCCACTCCACCATATCAAATGCTTTGGTTATGTCTACTTTAATCATACATCTAAAGGAAATGTGCTTTCGTGTATACGCTTGAACCAACTCCTAAGCAAGGAACACGTTATCCATCATAGGCCGACCAGGGATAAAGGTCGCTTATGCTGGGTCAACTATAGTCTTTAGCACTGTGACCATTCGTTCGTTCAATACCTTAGTAATCACTTTATAGGTCACATTTAGGCATGAAATGGGCCTAAAACCTGTCACCTTAAGGGCAGTCGTCTTTTTCGGTATCAGGGTGAGGATATAGTGATTAATTTGCTTCAAAAGTCTACCTGATGAGAAGAATTCTTGTATAGCTGCAAGGAGGCTGGGCCCGACATTTTCCCAATTGCGCTTAAAGAATGCAGATGAGTATCCATCTGGACCGAGAGCTTTATCATCCCCTATATCGAATAAGGCCTGCTTAATTTCCTCTGTCCGGATAGGAGTCACCAACCTGAGTTTCTCAGGCTCATCTAAAGTTGGACCCGAAGTGACTATATGGGAGTCAAGTGCATCCATCGACCTGGAGGTGCCAAGTAGGTCATGATAAAAATTGAGACAACAAGTTACTACTTCAGTCATGGACGTTGTAAGACTCCCATCCGCTCTTATAAGATGTGATATAGTATTTTGTTTTTCCCGCTTTTATACCATAGAATGGAAATACTTGCTACTTTTATCAGCCCCCATAAGGTGTGTGCATTTCGCCTTTTGACTATAAAATGCTCTCTAGGCCTCTAACAGAAAAACTGCTTGTTTGCATTTGGTCTGTGCTTTCATACTCAAGTTGACATCAGCAGGTGCAGCTAAAGAAAGCTGATAGGCATGTTGAAATTGTTCCTGGGCGCATTTTGCCTTATCCGAAATACCGCTATAAGTAGTGGCATTTAAGTTTTTCAGAGCCCCCTTCAACGCTTTTAGCTTTTTGCATAAAACAAACTAAGCCGATCCTTCTACCTGTAACTCCCATCCAAGGTCCACTATGTCATTAAACAGGGGATGTTGCATCCACATATTAAAATTTTAAAAGGCCGATTGTCAATCATCTCCAATTGATTAAATTCAACCATAACAGGACAATGGTCCGATTCAACCCGCATGTCCATAAAGTGAGCCGAGCAATTCACTGTCAAATATGCCTATGCTTGATTTAATAAAACCCTATTAAGTTTCGCCCACAGCTAGATCCTATTCCACGTGTAGAATTCCCCATAACTTGGAGCATCCTCCAATCCTGCTTGCATACGAAAATCAAGTAGATCCTTCAGTAAGTGGGTTGTCGGGGGTTGATAACCAAGTCGCTCCGAGGCATCACATATATAGTTAAAGTCACCCAGAATCATCCATGGGCTCCTAGTAGTACCATAAGTAGCCTGTAAGTGCTTCCATAAGGATCATCGCTATGGGACTGAGTATAGCCCATACACCACAGTAACTGCAAAGAAAAGCTAGGTAGTGGAACATTGTACGTTCATATGCATGAATTGCTCACCACGCGCTACAATCTGGCAATGACAAGTAGTTGGATTCCAAATAACACAAATACGACCACCAATGATATAGTCAAAGTTGTGACTATACTCCCATCCTCCAAGGCGCCGAGTAACCATCTGTGACAGGCTATCATCAATTATCTTTGTCTCCAGAAGGCAAGCAAAAGAGCAATGGTGTTGCCGAAGAAGGATGGAAACACTGCCCTGTTTCGAGGCCTGGTTTAGGCCTCGAGCATTCTACGCTAGAATCTTCATCTAGTAGATGGGGGAGGTCACCCTCCACCTACTATTTTTGAGCTATCCTTACTAGGCATTCCGACTTCTAACCTGGAGCTTGCTGGTTGACTTCTCGTAGCATTGAAGACCCCCTCTCTAGTTGAATGTACTATAACTACCTTGCCTTTACGAAGATTTCTTCGGAGCTTTACCTTCTTCCATGAGTCAACATTCGGGACAGGCAATGTCTGACCAACTGGATCCTATAGAAGCTGCCCACCCGTGACTGAACCCTAGGAGCATGGGGAATTGAATCAGCTGTTGGTTATGTAGAGTGTTCTACCCCTCGACTGGAATTAGACAAGACTTCTTTCCCATGCTAAGGTTCCATAGTGCCTATAGGACCCGACCCGCCCTCTTTCAGCGCTCCTTCTTATCTAGTGGAGCTACAGTTACCGCAGTAATACCAGAGGTTGGAGGCTGCTTATTAGTAGCCTTGCCTTTGCAACCAAAAGGAGAGTGGCCAAAACTCTTACAACGCTAGCAATAGGGAGGAAAGGATTGATAAATCACCTCTTGTGTATAGCTAAGACCCTTTGGAAGTTGAACATCAAAACTAGTGACAGGTTCGTTAGCCACATTAATTTCCACTAAAAACCGTGCAAACACAATGCGAGTTTTATGGCTACTGATCATGTCAGTATAAAGAGGTCTGCCCACTCTAGAGCCAAGCTTGGACAAGGCTTTATCATTCTAAAGATCCAGAGGCAAGTTTGGGAGTTGAATCCAGATAGGCACCTCCATGAATTCCTTATAACCAAATGCAAATCTAGGTTTTAGCTTCGTCAACAAGAGAGTTCTCTTCTGTATCACATATGGTCCACCGGCAAGGATTGTAGTTATGTCTTCATCAGTCTCAAATTGAAAGCCCAACCATCTTCAGTTATAGGGGAGCACCTTCCACTCTAGAGCCAAGCTTGGACAAGGCTTTATCATTCTAAAGATCCAGAGGCAAGTTTGGGAGTTGAATCCAGATAGGCACCTCCATGAATTCCTTATAACCAAATGCAAATCTAGGTTTTAGCTTCGTCAACAAGAGAGTTCTCTTCTGTATCACATATGGTCCACCGGCAAGGATTGTAGTTATGTCTTCATCAGTCTCAAATTGAAAGCCCAACCATCTTCGGTTATGGGGGAGCACCTTGCAAGGGACCATCCATGTGTTCACAAGGTCCGTCCTCAAGTGCTTTAAGCCCAGGAAACTGACCAGTAAGGCAACCAACTAAGCAGTAGCCCTAGGTTTCATCAACATTATTAACATCATCATCAGCTAAGATAGCCTTTTCAGTCACCGGGACAAACGTCAATGGCTGACCCTTTGACATATCCCGATTCTGGCTAAACAAACTAGCATAGGAAGGTTTCATCTTCTCCCCATCAATTGCCATTAGGCTGCGAGGGGCCCTCTGAGGAATTGTCTTCATGTTAGACTCTCCTTCCCCCGAACGCTCAAACACATAATAAATGTCCAATGTTAGGATCGACGTTTCATCAAACAGCTGAGGGTCAATTGTTTCCTTTTCCACCTCAGCATAGATTGCAGTATCCGCACTTCCCAATTTGATTTTTGTCTCGGTATCGCCATCTGTAGAAGCAACTTCATCTCCTAGGTCTTCAATCACTTTACCAAAACGCACAATAGTGTCAATAGCCTTACCATGTTTAAGACTTGGTCGAGGCTGATGGACCCTGCTTGGTCCAACGCGGTTGCTAGCCCTTAAAGACACTCTGATTCGCAGCGCAGGTTTAGCTGATTTCCCAGCATTCGTAGATTCCACAAGGGCACCCTGAACCACATTATCCGTTCGCTGGCTTGGAAGAGGAGAGTTCCCAGTCGTCCCTAGGGGGACGCAAGTTTACGGATTTTTGGCCCTTACGGAGTTCATTTGTGATGTCCCGACCCTTACTCCGAACCATGACTCACCCGTAAGGCACGTCGATGGTAGAGGAACCTTAGCCACCAGGAAAATATTATGAAATCCCTAACTCCCCAAGCAGGCCACACAAAGTCGACAGGACCCAACGTCCCTCGCCGACTGGCTACTGCTCTCTCTTAGGCGCCAAACACTAACGTCACAGAGTCGTGACTCAGTGAGTATCCTAACAAACGAGCAAGAAGAAGGAATAGTCCCAGAAACGAAAACGCTCAGTTAGTCGACACCACCGTTCGACTCAAGCACACACAAGGAACTAGAGAGGGAAGATCTATTGGAAACAACGTGAACGAAGTTGGAGGAAAAATCGCCCAAATTAGAGCATCTCACAAATCGCCCACTAGTGTAAAGTGCCCTTAGATTTTAAATCATGCACTTGTTTGGTTCTTGTTTCCATATGTTGCTTTCTGGTTCTAGGTATTTCTGCTCCTGCTCTACTTGCTTCTTTTTGGTCTAGATGTGAGCAACTCCGTAACTCGCTTTGTGCAGGTTTATTAACGTTGAGTTTATCATTTATTCTTGTTTATGATTTATATTTGATGATGTATTGATGTTCCGAAAGAAAAGAACAATGTGAGGGGAAAGGATGATGGATACATACGCGACAAGGATGACACGCACAAGTCAAGAAATGTATCAGGTATATTTGTCTTGCTCTTTTCTTAGAACTTTGTCTTCTAATGGAGATTTGAGCTTTTTTTAAAAGTTGTTATTATTTTATTTTATTTTATTATTACTTTATTCTAAGTTTTTATCTTTTATTTTTATTTGTCTTTTTTTTTATATATTTTCATGTCACATTTGCATATAGGTTTATCAGAAACAATCTCTCTACTTTGGTAGGAGTAAGACTGCGTACTATCAAATCTCTCTCGATCCCGTGTGTGTGCAGGATTTCACTGGATGTTGATGATTTAAAAAAATCTCTTAATCTTTTACTATTAATGTTTTCTATTGTATAATTTATAGAAATTTTCATAAATTTGCAACATACCACGTATATTTTTCCTGCTATTTTCTTCAAACTTTGTCTTCTAATCTTGCATCTCCTAATGAAGATTTTGAAGCTAGTATTATTTTAAAATTTTCTATTATTACCTTTTTTAATAAATTTTCATATTACATTTGCATGTGGGTCTATAGGAAACGGTCTCTCTACTTAGATAGGGGTAAAGTTGTATGCTATAAGACCTCTCCAAATTTGCGTTAGTGCGAGATTCAACTAGATATTGATGATGATGACGACTTAAATGATTAATCATAATGTTAAATATTTTTTATATACAAATAATAATTAGTAAATTGTATGTTTCACATAAATTAATTAACAACTTAACAACTTAATGAACTAATTTTGATCTCATTTTTATGATTACTAAATAACAAATAATATGACATATTTTTGAATTATACATAATTAACAAATCACAAATTCATAATACTTAAATATTCTTCCATAATTTATATACAATATTATTTTGATCTCATTTATTTATAAATTTACAATATGTGAATGTCATCGAAATTGAACCAATTCACACAAATAATTCTAACTTTCAAACCCAAATTATCCGATACATATTTTATAAACCATTTACGAATCACACACAACACAATCAAAACACAATACAATTGAAATTCAAAGCAAAAACAAGCAACTTAAAATACAATAAAAAATTCAATAATTGTAATTAAGGGTTGGTCAGGTTGGTTAGGGTTAATTTTGGGTTGGGTCAAGATCTAGATCTAAAAAATTGGAAATCTTGATCTATAGATTGCAATCTATCTACAGTGGTTAATTGTGTTAGTTATATTTTTTGCAAATCAATCCCTCAACTTTTTAAATTTTACATTATTGTTCAATATTTGGCTGATATTAGCAGTAGCAGACAAATTGTTGTTACTGGCTTGCACCGACAGCTTATATCAAACTCTATAATTTTGTACCATTTTTCGGTTAATGTGGTACAAAAACTTACTATACTGCCTAAGAACCAAGAACTCTTTTTTAAAAACAATGTCATTTTGGTTCCGTCAAGCTCAAACTCAAACGTATGTGCATATGCTCCAAGTTTCACGATGTAAGTGTTACTAGTAAACTTTTAAATTATATTTTAAAAAATATATAAATAAAAATAATTATATTCATCTTTTTTTTTGTTTCTGAACTTTTATTTATAACCACTGTTATGCATTCCGTACCGTTCCAGCCGGAACGTACTGTACCGGCTCAAATCTGGTACCAAATTTTATGTTTTGGTACCGGATTCAAATACCGGTCGGTACCAGCCAATTGGGGGACTTTTTAAAAATACCGAATTCAAATACCCCAATTTTTTAAAAATACCGGTCGGTACCGGAAATTTTAAAAAAATTGGGAGACTAAGGGTGCGTTTACTTTCAGAAAATTTTCTAGTTTTCTAGAAAATTTTTTCATAAAATAGAAAATAATTAGAAAAC
>JAOQMR010000002.1:12715188-12731977 GCA_027563865.1 Erythroxylum pelleterianum | reverse complement strand
TTCATATTAATTGTCATTATTATTTATTATTAAGATTTTTGAAAGCATGGTTGATGTAAATAGTAAACTAGTAAAGTATATAGTAAAAATATATAATATACCAATATGGACTATTTTGCAATTTTTAAAAATTTTAAGGACTATTTTATAAATTTAAAAAAAATCGAAACGGTACCCGATATCAATCAGTATCAGTACAATTTCGTTCCAGAGCTCAATCCGGTATCAAACCCGGTATACTATTCATATCATTGTTCATAACTCTGCCTTATCTCTTTATATATGTAAATATATATGTATGTAATATGTATAGTATACGCCACAAAAAAGGGCAAAAGGAGAAAAGGAGGAATAAAGTAAAGACACAGAAAATCAGCAATTAATGAAGACCATTTTTCAATTTAACGCAACCTCCGTTGTGGTTTGTCTGCGTCTGCTCGTATCCTTTGACAGCGCTCCTCGAAATTCTACTCTCCGGTGTGTACGCCACTTCCTCTCTTTTTCCTTACATTTTTTCCGTGTCTATCAACTCTCTTGCCTTATGGGTTTTTTTAATCTGCGGTTTGGTGCTTGATTAACTAACGGCTCTCAATCCTTTTGTTTTAATGTACTGATCCCATCAAATTTTACTTCTTTCTCTGGTTTTCGGAGTTTTTGCGTGTTTCATTGTTGCACCCTTTATGAATAACAATTCTGACTTGTTGTCAGTGATAACAATTGGTGTCTTGCTTTTAAGAGTCGGGGCTATATTTAAGAAACCATCAAATAGCTGTTCATTTGATTGTTTACTTTCACTGAAACAGTTAAGATACGGAGAATCTTACACGTTAGAGTTAGAGCCGATTTGTTCTTAGTATCAAACCACTAGATAAGCTATATTTGTCTTTAAGAGCTCAAGTCCTTCTTTGTAGAAGCACGAGGCCGAAAATCCCTGGAACCGTGGAATGAAAAAAACTTTCTTTACTGTACGTTACGATTTCAGTATATGGTAATTTGTATCTATTCCTTCTGTCTGCATTTTGATGGACGGGGTGTGGTACTAGGACTGAAATTCTTTACTTTTTCCCTCTTTGAGAACAGCAACGCGTATTGGACTTTTCTTACTAACTACTCTGTTTCTAATCAAAACCGTTGGTTTCTCAATTCTCCTCTGTTCACTCAAGGACCAATAATTTTACTTCTTTCATAACAGCAAACCAGTTCAGACTAAAAGTTGTATTCTTTCTGTACTTGCGTCTTGCAGCTAAGAGTTAAAAGCTCAAATGGGGGAAAACGCTGAGACTCAACTACAAACCAAGCTACAGCAGCACCAAAAGAGGCAGAAACAAGTGCTTCTCTTCTACTGTATTGAATGTGAAGACATTGCAGTGAAGATTGCTGCTCAATCTGACCTCATCACGCTGCAGTCAATTAACTGGAGGTGCATCTATCTCTCTCTCGCACAAATCTATACATATGTGAATGGTATCGTGTTTTTCAATCGATATTTGTTATGATTTGGATATTTCTGATTTACTCATGTTCTTGCCATTTTGTCTTAACATTATAAAGTTGAAATATAAAGTTACAGCATTTTCACTTGAGTAGATGTGAATGGAGATTTTTGCATGCAAGTTTAGATAAAAATATTAAACTTTCGGTGAGAACAGATTTATAGTTCTTCGGTTGGAGATCCTGTTTACCGGTACTAATGGAACATCTGATTTGGAAAACAGTTCTCTGCTTTCATATGAAAATTGAATATATTTTTTGTAACTGTTAGGTTGATTGTACTAAAGATAGTTTGAGTATAGTTTTGTTTTTGAAGAGGATCACTATTACATAAGAGTTATTATTGATGGAACATTCTTGAATTTGGTAGGAACTTTGACGACGGATTTCCAAACCTTTATATAAACAATGCGCATGACATACGCGGTCAGCATGTTGCATTTCTTGCATCGTTTAGTTCTCCGGCAGTTATATTTGAACAACTTTCTGTAATATATGCACTTCCGCGCCTTTTTGTTGCTTCTTTTACACTGGTTCTGCCATTCTTTCCTACTGGCTCCTTTGAGAGGATGGAAGAAGAAGGGGATGTTGCAACTGCATTTACCATGGCAAGGATATTGTCAAATATACCAATATCAAGGGGTGGCCCCACTAGCCTTGTCATCTATGACATTCATGCCCTTCAGGTTTTCCTCTTCCAATGTCTCAGCCTAAACTAAAATCATTACTTATCTAGACTTCTAGTATTGTTCTATATGTGTTCTCATTTTTCCTGATCTCATGGTTATTCAATTAGTTTTGGCTTTTCCAATACGTCCGGACTGGTGGAGTATGTTTGGATGTTCATTTACATTTGTTGACAGTTATTTTACTCCAGAATCATTGTGTTGAGTTTTCCACTAGATCTACCTTTGACATAGTGGTAGCCTGTTACCTCTGCAAAATTTCTTGAACAATGTTATTAAAATTTTACTTTTTATTAAGGTTTTACTGGTCAAGAGCTAGTTTTTAAGGAAAAGGATAGTCGAAGGGTGGCTTTTTTCGTGCATTTACTTTAACTTATTTTGCAATGTAGCAAAAGACTATCTTTTCTCAATTTGAAATTTTTGACATTGAAAGTGAGATCATTTGGAAAATTACTTGGCTGATTAAGAGATTGGAAGGAGGAGTTCACATTGTGCTATATCACCCATGGGCTTGCATGCAACCATTTGCAATCGTCTCCTATTATTGGGTGATCTTTGCTATTCTCCAATTATTTTGTTTTTCCTCTTCCTGTTTATACATTTTGACTAAAGCATTGAACAATAAATGGATTTTATGGGAATCATGATACTTTATATGTCTCCTGATATAGAATGTTAAAAATGGTGCAGTTCTCAGATTCGAACTCTTTGTTGATCTATTTAGGAATCTTCATTCTATCGTTGGGTGGTTTGCTAATCTTTGCGTAGAATTGGAGTTAAAATGAATGGGTTAAATTAGATGTTAAATTCTAAATACATAAGCTTATGCAAGACTTGAAAAGCACTTAGATATCTCATCTTTTCACTTTTGTTCGTATAGCTTTGGACCACTTTCTGAATCTTGTTGTCAGATATCTAGTTGCTAAATAATTATGTTTCAATGAACCTTTTGTTGCAGGAACGATTTTATTTTGGAGACCACGTTTTGCCTTTGTTTGAGACCGGGATCCCTCTGTTGAAGCAACGTCTTCATCAGCTTCCTGATGCTGACAAGGTATTCATGACAGTGCTTGTCTTCCTGAAATGTATTGTTCTTGTTCGGGATTCGAGAAATTACTTCCTCTTGCTCCTGTTACTATCAACCTTGTCATCTCCACTGAGAATGCAAGAAGGATAGTTCTTTTGGAAATTAAGGATAGTTCATTGCTAGCAATCTGAACTTTTGCAGATTATTGTAGCTTTTCCAGATGATGGCGCTTGGAAGCGATTCCACAAACTGTTAGATCAGTTTCCTGTGGTTAGTTTGTACTTTAGGTTCCTGAATTTAATATTACGACCATTTCATCGCGTAACTAAAGTTTCCAACTTTCAGGTAGTGTGCACAAAGGTTCGTGAAGGGGATAAGAGGATAGTTCGTCTAAAGGAGGGGAATCCTGCTGGTTACCATGTTGTTATTGTTGATGATTTGGTGCAATCTGGAGGCACGCTTATTGAATGCCAAGTAAGATTTGAAGTTATCCTGCAATCCCTTGTTTTATAAATCTGTTGTTGAAACTTATTTGTAAATGTTCCTGTATATAGGATGAGGGAAAAAGCAAAGAGAATTTTCCATCATGTAGACTATAATTACCCACGTTAGTACAAATTAGCCATAGCATTGATGCTTTCACTCTGTTTTTCATTCCTGTTCTTTTATTTGTGTAGAATATAGCAACATTTTCCACACTGAACGAGACATTTTTGAAGTATTAAAAGGAGGCTTGAGAGTTTGCAGTCAAACTTAGGAGATCAGAAAGACGTGATAATAAGTGACTTCAACTAAATGAATGCTCAATTGGATTTCTAAAGTTTGCTAATGAACTCTAGCTAAAGTGATCTTTATTTAAATAACATATCAGATGCTTTAGCTTTCTGTTATGGCATCCTTTTCTAATTCTTCATGGAAACTGATATTTTTTCCCCTCTATATTAAAAGATGTTTGCCTTCCTCCCATCTAGTAGAATCCAGACAGAGATACTCACTGGCGCGATTGCTAGTTTATGAGAAGATTCAGAGCAAAAGCCCAACTTTAACTGCCCTATTTGTCTTGCAATCCAAGAAGCTGTTAAAAGGACCAAAACTCATAAGGCTCTAAGATTCAAGGCAGGAATTTGACGAAGAAGTCAGGCGTCTAGTATCATACTATTTATAGGCCCTTATCACATAATCTTGGCATGGGAAATTGTTTGCAAAGAATTGACATCAGTTTTTGATATAGTTCTCTTCTGGAAACACAATTGCCCTTATAGTGAATTATGTGTTTATGTGACTTTGCCATATGTCTGCAACAGCAATGCATAGTATATACTTCGATGTTGAGCAGTTCATCGGGATCTGAATGTTTAACATTGATTATGGTGAATTAAGACATGAAATCTGAGGGTAGGCTTTTGTTTTCTGCTCTTTGTTCTTCAGAAAGTTTTGGCAGCCCATGGTGCAGCAAAAGTGAGTGCATATGTAACCCATGGCGTGTTTCCTAAGCGCTCGTGGGAGCGATTCATACATAAGAATAATGGTCAGAAGCTTCAACTCTTTCTATACTAACTCTTTCTAAACTCAAAATGGATGGCCTTCTTTTACCACAAATA
The DNA here is from genome assembly GCA_027563865.1 of Erythroxylum pelleterianum. Classification (NCBI taxonomy): domain Eukaryota; kingdom Viridiplantae; phylum Streptophyta; class Magnoliopsida; order Malpighiales; family Erythroxylaceae; genus Erythroxylum; species Erythroxylum pelleterianum. The sequence goes on along the minus strand of JAOQMR010000002.1, from coordinate 12,727,172 downwards.
TACAAGACATCAACCCATAAAAGCCTTTTCTGTTACCTTATATATGTTTTTTATTTGTTTACTTTTCCATTTGAACTTGTAAAGATAGCTGTATGATGAGATTCCACCTGTTCCTTTAGTAGGTTTTGAGAAGGCATTTTCCTACTTTTGGATCACGGATTCATGCCCCCAGACTGTCAAAGCTATTGGAAATCAACCCCCATTTGAGGTACTGAGTCTTGCAGGGTCCATTGCCGAAGCTTTACAAATTTGAATGAGATACTTAAATTTGAAAGGGTTCCATGTATTTCTATGATCAAGAGGAAGGAGATCTCTAGGAATCCATTTCCAATATGTTGGATAAGGAGAAACTCTGATATCTGCTACTGCGCATGATATTGAAACTTGCCGCCTTGCGTGTTAACTTTTCATTTTATCTTTATGATTAGCAAATATTTTTCATGCCTATTAATCGTTGTAAATTTTAGTTTACATCATACTTAAAACCATGCCGCATGAAATATACCAAAAAGCTTGTTTTCATAATCTTGATAGAGAGGCAACATAAGAAGCGCATAGGAATAAGGAAAGGTGGAGTCGGTTCCTAATTGTTAACTTACTATAGTGAATTACAATTGTAACTAAAGTTTAATTTTTTATCAACAAAGTTTTACCGATGTGTCATTTTCCATCAACTAAAAAAAGTTACCTTATTGTTTTACCATTAACTGCATAGCAACTAATAGTTACCATAACAAAGGACTTGAATCGTCATCACTAACTTGTGCCACTGGCACTGCAAGTCAATGTATGTAGGCCCAGATTCTATTTGCTTGTATATGTATGTGGGCACGGGAGTACGATGAAAAGAGAGAGACCTTTACAATCATATACATAGTAGTGACATTCACAAATTGACTGCTCAAGTGACCCATACCACAGGGTTATACCGGACATTAGGGTCTGTTCATCTCCCTTTCTATACAATTTTGGTAAACAGCCCTTGATCCCAGATAATCAAACAGACATATATGCATATGAATATATAAATAATTTATGCAAGTGTACAAAATGAGGTGAAAAGAAACTAAGATTAAAAGAGAATTCCGAAGAAGGGTTATCAGCCCAAATTGATGAGTACGCATCAGCTGGAGAGTGACTTGACTTCGGTTCTCAACAAAATGCTGCGCCTCATTCTTCTCCTTGGTTAATCACAATTTCTTGCTCTAGATATGAACAAAATGCTCTCTGCTTCTGATGATATGATATTATGCAGTATCCATGGCCCAAAAGTGGACACTGTTCATCATTCAAGGAATTATATGCTTGTTCCTTGGAATCTCTCCAAATTTGTACATTTGAAAATACCTACACAAATGTTAGCGCTCCTAGCCACCACTTAAAGGCTAAGAGTAAAATGATCACGGTTAATTCTTCTCGTCCAGACTGCCCTTTGGGCTCTCCAATGAATCCCCGGAGTAAGATCCATCTGGCTGACGGATACATATGTTTAGATTGCCGGATAGTAAAGGTTCCTGGAAACCATAACATACACAAAAGTCAAAGAAAGCAATTAGCAGTTTACTACACCCCTGAATCCTGAAATTTAAAATATTATGTGGACACCGCAACCTACTGTTTACAGAAAAACTCTAAACTGAATTAGATTATTTTGTACAGGGTTTTGTTAGGACACAAGGGCTGTGAAAAGGCAGAACCATGGTCATTGCTGTGAGTCATGCCCATTTTTCTAAAGCCAATTCTTTGCATTTAATAGCTTGTAGATTCTCTTCATCTTGATCCAAACGCACTCTAATGTGATTGACTCGATGACATTCCAGAATCATTAGATCGAACTCGATAACATCATATAAAATATATTACATAGCTATTATTCCAATTATTTTCTGAAATTCAAAAATTAGCTGTAATCAGTGTGAGATGGTATAGTCAGGAGATATTTTCTTATGGCATTATTCAACTATCGTGTTGATTAGAATTCCCGACCAGAATATATAATTCATAAGTAGACATACAATCATCTGATTGCTTAAATAGGTTCAAGTTAATGCTCAAATAGGCAAATGGGCCACATAACACGAGATGTGAATATCAAACTGGGTTAGCTAGACATTATATCAAAGTAATCATGTGGTTTTTCCAAAAGAACTCAACATTGACACCGTTCACTAGGACTATTTAAAGGTAGAACAGACTGTCATAGTTATACTGCAAAAACTTCAAGAATTTCAGGAGCAAAAACCAAGGTCACTATTATCACCTGATCAGAAGTCTCTTCACCCTCAGAATGGAACAGAATTGGACGGCATCGCTTATCTTCATTCATTAAGCTTGAATTTTGAAAATGAGCCACAAGGGCAGCCTTGCCCTGGATTCGTGCATATGCCAGTGACGCAACCTTTTCACTATTAAACTTCTCCCACTTCTTCCCATTAAAGGCCTGCAAATATTTTAATGGTGTAATGGAGGCAGCATACAGGATATATATGCATAACACTGGCAAATTCATTAATGCCATAATCAAAGGACGAAAATGAACCTCATAGAAAGGAATGATGTGTGAAGGAGACACCATATTGATGAAGGCATATCCTACGTTGCATTTATTCTGCAACCAAATACCTTCATCTGTCAATACGCCTTAATTGCCTAGTTAAACAATCATAAGAACTTGCTTCAACACACAATTACCTTAAAATCAATTGGCAGATAGAGAAAATCATATGTGCCCTGATGATTTTCATCAATAGCAACCAGCAACATCTTTGAAGTGTACCTAAATGGGCAAAAGGTGACAGATACGATCAGCACTTGCCTTGGTTATAATTTAATTTAAGGCATTGGTTGATTATTCTTACTTATTAGGGATATTTTTTATCATTAAAGTAGTCCTGGTATCCTCTCCACTAATAATTTTTTCCAAATCAAGCTGATACTGCTTCTTGCTATCTATTTGGCTCCCACTATTCTCAACTCGTCGAGTTCGACCACGCTCTGCAAATCCATCACCATTCACTGTTCCTGGTCCTGAATAAGAACCTAGGAACATAGGATTATGCCTTGGGAATGATATCATCCTAAAACTAGGTGAACCAGTTTCAGACATACTGCCTTGAAGGCCAAAACTTGCACCCAAAGCTGTAGGAGCACACAAACCCATCATATAACTTCCTGTGTTGCGGTTTAAACCTACTCCACCATAAGCAACTTGATTCAAATAGGATGTTTCCGGTGACTCAGGCAAGAAGCCAAAATGCCTCTCAAGAGGAACACCAGAGGGGGCTGAACCTACATGATGGTGATGGTGAACATTTGCGAAAGCACCATTTCGACTTGCAGGAGGAAAGGCTTGTCCAGGTCCACTGGATCCAAAAGTGCGTCCAACTGATGGAGTCTGCCAAGCTGTACTAACATGGTCAGGGTATTGATTCGGACTTCCCCAAAGAAATTGAGGACCCGATAATGTTTCAATACCAGATGTCTTGGAGTTTGAATCACCAAAAGCAGAAAGAGGGCCAGGACTTATGCTTAATTTTTGGTCAGGGAAGGAACAAGAGTGCTGATGTGTTGATCCTTGCATTGAGCTAGTGTTACTAAGCAACTGATTGACCTGGTTAGCCCTTCCTTGGTCCTTACCAATAGGAGCAATTTTTGCAGGGTTGGAAACATGAGGAAGAATAGAAGCCAACCCAGGCAAAGTACTTCCATTTACAGGACTTAAAGTTCCAAGGGCCATAGACTTGTTAAGACCATGCAATAGATTATGCTCAACAGGGCTGCCAAATTTTGTCCAATTACCTGCCATGGAAGTAATGCCAAATGAGCCAAAAAACATGTATTTCCAACACAACAAACTAGGAATTTAGACCCAAAAAAAAAAGTGTTAAGTTTCGGGTAAAGAAACAAGTATTTCTCTTACCTGGAGGAGAGTTAGCCACTGGGGAACCTACTTGATGTCTAAAACTTCGAGCTTCGTCTTGTTCGAGCTCTTGACTTAGTTGCTGCATCAAGCTAAAGATAAAGGATCCTCAACTTCAAGCCCTTTTATCAGTTCCATCGATAAAATATGTAATTTGTTGGATGAAAACATTGTACTAAAACAAATATGAGAAAAAAGTTTGATAAAATAATGAATGTAACTAGGGAAGTTGCGTAATTAGAGGATTTTAGAAACTTGGACAGTCAAAGAAAAGGTTTCTTGCATAAGTACTCTACAAAATGAAAAGAAAAAGAAATATATAGTGAGTTGGTATCGAAATCGATGAAATATCGAAAAGACATAATTGGGGATTTCAAAGAAGCAGCTTCACTAAGAATTGCCAGAACCAACAACATCCTACATAAATTAGTTTAAAAGCTCCAACTATGAGTTATTTACATTCTCCTGGATGTTTCACTCTTTCAACAATAAGACCATCATGCTTTAAATAATGAACAAAGTAGGACAATTGCACTCTCCAATGAAGAATTGGAAAAGAAGCAATCTTAAATTGGAACTTGGCATTTCCATAATCAGGTAAAATCTTAAAATTCTAGTTATTAGAGTTATAATAATTTTCATTCAGCATCAGCTTTTTAATTGTAAAATAATCAATAGTCAAGTTTTATATTGTCTTTAAAAATGTCAAGTAAGAACTAAGCCATGTCATTTTCCCATTTCTACGAGTCACTGGTTGAAGATTCATACCAAAGATGATAGGAAGTGCTGAAGTTTCCAATTAGTCTTGCCAATTAATGCCTAAATATAATCATTCAAAATGTTGTAATTTATATACTCTTTTCACAACAAAAGATAGTTAAAATAACAAAGGATTAACCAAAGGATAGTTTGAGGACAAAGAATGTGTAGTCATAATAGATTGCAAAATCTAGAAATTTACTGACTTACTTTCTACGAGCTCCACCAGGACGGCTCGGTTCAAGCTTAATACGTTTTCCAGCTATATCACTCCTATTTAGTGCTTTAAGAGCTGCGTCTGCTGCTCTAACATCATAGAATTCAATGAATTTGTGATGCCGTTTATGTGGTGTTTCTCTTATCTGTAGTTTGAAAGCAGACAGAACACATCTTATCAAAACAAGTAGGCATGTAAAAGTAGTACTAGCAACAATCAAATTCTTCAAATATTGGCACCTCTTTGATCTCTCCATAAGCCCCAAATTTTTGACGAAGTTCGTCATTTGACACAGATGCATCCAAATTGAAAACTACAAGTGTTCCTTGATTTACATCTTTCTCCGAAGGGTTATCCTGACATTCAGTATGACAAATATACTTCAGATAAATAACCAAATAATAAAAGTAAGTGAAAGCGTAACTAGTTTATCTTTTAAACCTTGGGAATTGAAAAGTGAATGTCCAACTTTCTTCTTCTTAATGGCTTATTTTGTAATGCACGCATTGCAGCTCGAGCATCTCGAATATCATAGTATGAAATCATCACAAAGCCACGATGTTTGCATGCAGTATACAGCGTTCTGATATCGCCATATTGCTGCAAAAATTGAAAGGTTATCACACCTTGCTGATCAGCAATCAAGTCAAACACAATTGTTGATTTATTCAATGTACAGGCATATAAATGGACCATCGTCACTATATTTAAACATATTAAAGTCATACATGTCTACATATGAAAGTTGAGCTGACTTTTCAAAACCAAATAATTCTCAGTAGCTGATACCCTTAGAATGATGTCCAAATCCCAGCCCTTAGACATTTGCTCATTTACCCTCGCTTTTGCGGGCATTGGGAAGAAGTTAGCCTTGAATGGGAGATGAAATTAGAAAGTAAAAGTGCATCTAGACATCGACTTTTCAGAACAGTAGCTACAGAGATAAATTAAAAGAAGAAATGGAAAGGGAAGGTAACAAGAGAGCAGCAGAACATAAAAATACAGAGTGGGTACCATAGAGAAAAGGAGAAATCGAGAAGCTACGTGGAGCACTTACCGTTGGAAAAAAAATTAACAGCTGTTTCTTATTAAGGTTCTGAAAAGCTACAAATATTTATAATAAGCCAATAACAACGGAAACAAATCATGTGTCGCCTCAATCTTGCAAACAACAACCACCGCTTATACCCTTAAGGGGTAAGATGTAAAAGAATTTGACTCCTAGGCCACTAACTCTGGAGAAACACAATTTCTTCAGTACAGATGAAACATTTAACAGAGTTTATTAAAGAAATGAGAATTCCTATTACCGAATACGGAAGGAATGTTAATCTAACTATAAACAAGCAGTTAAAATAAGCCATCATTGTGACCAAACAAGTGATATATGTGACTCTGCAGAGATGATTAAATAATTGAAGCTAAGATGTATCTGAATCTAATTCTACCTCAAAGAGAGATCTCAATTCAGAATCCTCCACATTACTATTGATGTTTCGAACAAATAATGTTCTAGAAGGATGCTCCCCATAGGGGTGTTCTCCAGCCACTGTCCCCGCACCATTTGGAAAAGCATAGTGGCCAATCCCATTAGTTGCTATCCCATCTGAGAAGCTTAGTTTTGAAATTCCAATGTGAAGGCTCTCTTGTGGGTCCAAGTCCAACTCCATCCCCCCACCACTGCCAAAGACGTCATCCTCTTCCAAATCCTCCACTTGACTGGGCAGCCTACTGAAGTCAAAATCATCGGCTATGCCAGCCAGAAGCTCATCATCATCAGGAAGCAAGCTCCCTATTGCATTTGTTTCAATATCATCAAATGGATCCTTCAATTCATCTTCTAGGCAAAGCTTGTCTAGATCAGGTGATCCATCATCAACAGACTGGCCATGATACTCTGAATCATTCAAGTTTACTGGAAGCCCAGAAACAGGTGTGTTTAATTATAGATTGTTCCTGCCAATACAAATCATGTGTAGTAAAAACAACTTATATACATACCCTTTTCATGAGGAAGTACGGGCAATGAGGTAGAAAACAAGCTCGCATCACTTGATGTGTGATATAAATCATTTCGAAGGGGGATGCCCCACGCACCCGTAGCCACTTTCTTAAAAACATTGGCTGCAGGAGTTCCTGCAAAACCTATAGAAAAAGTACTAAGATTAATTAAGATACAACAAATTTGCATATGAAATATATCCCAAATTTCAAGCGAAGAACATGAAGGAAAAAGGGCATCTCCAGAATGACCTGACGCAACATCGTTTAAACTTTCCTCCATTGATCACCTCCTGCTCAGACTAAGAAATTTGGAAAACCAATAAGACATGGAAATGGTGAACTTAAAGCAACAATTTTAGTATACACATTATGTAACTATGATCAAATCATTATTAACCAAATAGTCAAATGGGAAGATTACATCTAATCGTCGTCTTTTTCATATAGTAAAATCATTCGCATGGGATTATATGTTTATAGTCAAAGTTACCACATTTCCAACCCCAATGCTTGAAAATGTTAGAAAAATGTCTAAATAGAAGTTTGCATGAGAAACATCATTCAGAAAATGAAAAAAAAAAAAGAAGAAGCTAAACAAGGTAATAATAAGGCTAAACACAAAAGAAACAACAATTCTCCCAAGTCAACCCTCGGGAGAAATGAAAAGAAATAACGCCGAAATTGAACAAAATTGGGTTGGGTTCAATGGGAAGAAGAAGTAAGTGAAATTAAACAAAAGAAAAAAAAAACAAACAGAAAAATGAAAATAAAGTAGGTGAGCAGCAGCTAATAAAGGTCTCTCTAAGTCCCAAGTCTCAACTTGAAGTCAACCCGACTCCCAAAACTTATAACCAAACTGAAAAAGACGATCTTTTATAGAAGAAATATAAAAATCCAAAGAGTATGATTCTTAATTCCACCAAAAAGTAAACCGCTTCGGCCAGAAAAACAAAAGGCACAATAAGCGATCATTTTCGCAACTCCCCTAGGAAGGGAAAGAGGCCATCATCAAGTTGTAAAGTAATCCAATTAAAAACAAACAAATAAAGAGAGAGAGGAGTTACCTGAGTAGATAGAGAGAATTGAATGGATGAGGTAAAGAAAGAAGTAACATACAGAACAAAGACAGGCAAAAAGAGAAAGAGAAGGGGTTCTACTATTTACGTTCTTGATGATCAAACAAAAAGGCCTTTCCTTTTTTAGGCAGTGAAGAGAAAGACAAGTTTTGGGGAGTTTGGAGTTTCGTAGAAGGAGACTTGTATCTTTCTTCTACTCCTCTTCTTCTTCCGCCGGAAAACCATACCATACACTACTCTCTTTCTCCCTTCTTTTTCCTCTTTTGTATTTACAATTATTTAATTACACGACATATTTAATCTTATAGAAATAAAAACAAAGAGACCAGAAAATGGGAGGAGGCCCAATGAAGTGTTAAGAGTAGGAATGAGTAGAGAAGAGAAGACTAAAAAGACAACAATCACTAATTCGTACATACTCCAAACACTTTTTCCACTATTTTGGTTTTGGATGTAAGAAGATATAATCAAATTACAAAATAAAAACAAAAGAGATAGATTCGGCTGTATTTGATTTCCGTTTGGCGTCCGTTGACACACGAACACTCCCATCTATTATTAATAAATATCTCACAACTCAATACGACGTTCCCTTACTCGCAGTGACTTATTGTGTCCAAGGTCATCGTACGTGCGTATGTGTGTAGCTTTTGTTTGTTGTTGGTGGCCAATTAAAAGCCTTTAAGCTTAACGAACTTAGATGAAGTTGCGTGCACTTGATTCCGTCTCCTTGTTTAACGCGGTGGATGAGTGGGTGACGTGGTGTTGCGTCGGCAGCTTCACTTCTGAGATAACTCCCACGAATAAACGCTCCCAATTGTAAACCGACACGTGTTGAATTGAATATCCAGCAGCACGTTTATTTTTAATTGATAAATGATAATTTGCTTTTCTGGTATCCACCGTCCGATCGGAATCCAACTTCACTGTTTACGTTATCTATTGCCTAAAATCCACAACTCCGTCGTCAATTTTTAATTCCAACTTAGTATCATGAATTCAATTATGTTATGATTTTATTTGATTTTTATAATTAAATTGAATAAAGTTAATTAATTAATTATATTTAATTTTGTAGTTAAATATAAATAAAATTAATTTAATAATTATTTAAAATAATTAAATTTAAAATATATAAATTCAAATTAATAATTAAAATATATTAAAAATAAATAGTTAATCTACAAATATTTATTTTAATAAAATAAAATCAATTTTATTGATAATTTATCAATAAAATTTATATAAGAGATTAAAATAAATTTAATTAATTAAATACATTATCATTAAGTCTTATCTAATATGTAATTATTATTGATAATAAAAATACAACTACATTGATATTATAGATATTTGTTTTTAATTGAAATAAAAACTAAAAATAATAATAGAAAAACACAAATAGAATCAAACATCATACTCTTTTTTTATAAGAGCCACTTAAATTTATAACTTTTTGTCATGCTTAAGAGATATAAATTTTTATATATTTATTATTTTAAATTATATTTAAAATATTTTTGTGGATGATTTTTATTATATTTCTTTTGAATTTTTTAACAAAATTATTTTAGGCAAAACAAAATAATGCAAATTATTTTCGCATATGCAATAATTAATTGCATAATAATACCTATTAACATAATTTATCAGAACTTTAATAATAAATTTATAGAGTTTATATTATTACAAATATATTATTTAAGTAATTTAATAATAATTTTAAAAAATAAATAATATCATCTGAGAGCATCTTTTTACCTTAATTAAAACATCTACTTCAATTCAATGATTATCATCAACTCCTTCCGTTGACTGTTTGCACATGACATTACATTTAAAATATTCTCTCAGGGACAGTATAATATCTAAATATTCTGTGTTGACAGTCCAACCCAATCCATCCTCGATATATCTACAAAAAATTATGATATAATATAACAAAGTTTGCAAGACTTTTTTTTTATTTGAAGAAATCCTGTATGCAAGCCAAGCGGATACACCTCTCTAAAGGCCCAACAAAATTTGCAAGATGCAACATAAGTAGTAGTATAAAAGACCAATGTTGCGATTATACTATATTCAAATTTTACCGATATTTTAGAAATTGAATTGGGGTTTGATATTAGTAAAATTTTAAATTGATTAATTTTTTAGTTTAATAAATTTAACAATTAAAATTTGATCAATTTCTTAATTAATTACTTAATTTTTTAAATTTATTAATTGATCGGTTAATTTTTATAAATTAATATATTTTTATATAAATAAAATAATTATTTTTATTAAACAATTTTTAATTAAATTTTAAAATTTTATAAATAAAGATAATTATCAAATTTTAATTTTTGACTAATTTTATGATAATTTAATATTAATTAATTTTTAAAATTTAAAATTTATATTTCATCAATTTAGTTTTCAGTCCAATTTCTAAAGGGTGATGTTTACCGCCCACTAGCAACATATTGGTGGATGACTTTAAACATATATCATTTTGAAACGATTGCATACCAATCTCTCCTCAGGTCAACTCATTAGACAATAACCACCTTGATTATTAATCATGTTTTATCAAATCAGCGGATAAAATGTTATGTCAGCAGAATGTCACGTCAATAATAATTGCCACGTTAACATTCCCAACTTTTGGATAAAATTTTAAGCTATGACGTGTCACAAAAAAACATCTATCCTAATTATGATGCTCTGGTTTTTTATATTTATTAAATTTTATCTACGTATTTATTAAATATGACGTGGGATATATTCTCCTAATATAGGTAATATTTGACACCTGTTACAATAAAGAAGAAAAGTATAATCATAAAAATAATCAAATTCTTAAATTACACATGCCCAATAAATTTCTTTTTATGAAATTTGTCACATAATAAAATTGTATTTTTCATAAGATAATTTTTATATGATAAAAAAGTTGTGATTATTATATTTTAAAAAATGCTAAAATAATTTAGTTGTAAATATTTGTCTTAACTTTATATATTTTACCTAAAGTATTAATAAATTTAATAATTTAAAATTAATTAATAAATTCAATTCAACCAAATGCCTCTTACATAATTTAAATCCAACTTTTAATACTTGGTTAATATTTAAAAAATATTTCATGCGAATTCAAGTCAAGACCTTCGATAATTGGAAGTAATTAAGAGAGTTTTTCATAAACTACTTGAACCTTTAAATATGCATAATTTTATTGTAAATCATGAATTTTAAATAAATTATTTAACAAGTCAAAAATTCAATCAATCAAGCTAATATGATTGATTAGATTTCTTTTGCAACGTAAATTTAACCTTTATTGTCTAAATTTTTTAAATTTTTACAATAATTCATACTTAGTATTTCCATTTAATAATTACTTGAAAAGATCTCATAAATACTTATATCCACTCACTAAGAAACATAACTAAAAGAACATACCGGGTGTTACAAAAACTTTAATAAGAATTTTGAGTTTGCACTAAAATATACAAAAGTCTTTGCATGATAGTTGAAGTTGTACAACTTAACTTCTTTCTAGATCCTGTATGTTTAATGTGTTTCATATAAAAGCTTAAGGAAACAAATGTTTTTAACTTACCAAAAGAAATAGACAATAATAAGACAAAAGGAAAGCATAAAGATTACAATAAAAATGATAACCTTTATCAACTCTCATGATAATTGCAAAGGATATAAAGCTCTAACTTTCTTTTTAACAAAAGTCTTTGCTTAAATGAGCTATTTACAGACATTTAGGGATTGGGTGAAAATGTCAGAAAGTGGGTATAATGACGCTAAATCTATTAACTTAGTTTGTGGTTGACATTCTCAACCACTTAGGCATTACTTTGATGAGTGATTTACACATTAACCACTAAGTCTACTACTTAAGTAAAATAAAAAAGATAAAAACGAAGCTAAAGTTGTTAAGTCAAAATTGACTTTACGTATTGAAAGATTTTGATGACAAACAAAAAGAAGATGAATAGAAAAGCAGACA
>JAOQMR010000002.1:12699552-12711682 GCA_027563865.1 Erythroxylum pelleterianum | reverse complement strand
CCGTGAGGGTGCGAGGCCCGAGAGGCCGAGGCCCAAAGCGGACAATATTTGCAAGCGGGTGGGCGCAGGGCGCGAGGTCCGAGAGGCCAAGGCCCTACTGAGGGACGCGAGGCCCGAGAGGCCGAGGTCCCGAGGACGCGAGGCCCTAGAGGCCGAGGTCCTACAGGCCATCTTTCTTTTTTTTAATTTATTGTTCCTCATTTAAATCTACAATAATTGATATAGCTAGATTTTTGTTCAGACACAACATTATACCTTTGATATGTGGATATAACACTACTTGCACTACCTTGAGAAAGTTGATGTTTAAATTTAAATAAAAAACATCAATAGGTATCACCATCATACTGAACTTCCAAAGCCAATTTGTAATACTTAGGTCATATTTGGTAACCGGTAATAAACAAGTAGCAATGGGAATGGAACCTTTTTTCCCTAATTTTTAGTTATTTGATTACTAGTAATAGCAAAAGTAAGGAATGATAAAACTTGAACAAATCCTACACAATCCTAGACTTTTATTCCTAAGGGTTATGTGGATATAACTTGGAATAAAAAATTGGGAATAAGATATATAGATATTATTAAAATATTATCAAGTTATTATCAAAATATTATCAAGACATTATCAAGATATTGATTCTTGTCATAATATTATAATCAAAATTGTCATTTATATTAATTTCTTTAATAATTATTTTATTTTGTTTCATTGATACTTTTGTTCTTATCATAAAAATTATTCATAAATATTTAAAAATTATTGAAAATTATTGATGAATTATTTATAAAAAATAAAAATTTTAATTAATTATGTACAAAATAAATTATATAATAACTAAATATGAGTAAAAGGAATTTCATTATCATTTCAATATTTGATACAAAATATTGACATAACTATTAACTTTGTTTAATATTATATCAAACATACATAATCAGTAATTTCATTCCTATTCCAATTCCTACTTTCTATTTTCATTCCTATTTTTTTAATTTCGATTTCTTCATTACTAGTTACTAAACGAGATCTTATTGGAATGTTGTATGAAGCTCTTACCACTGTTTATGTTTTCAAAATGAGAGTTTTAATTTTATCAGGGTTTTGCTAAAGTTTTCCCCCAACTTTTAATCATTTACTCTGCCACGAAGAAATAAGTGGCCCTAATGTTTAGCATAACTATGATTTCCTTCCCATTGACATTTATATCTATATACATTAGTTGTTCAAAGGGAATAACTTTATTACTGACTATATTAAAAAATGTAACAACAATAACAACAATAATGTCCCAGTAGAAATTCCACTGAGATGCAAAGTCTGGGAGGTTCATTAGTGTGCAGCTTACCTCCAATTAAGGATGGCAATGGACCGGGCTGGGCCAAGCTTGCCCCAGGCCCTAGCCAAACCAAACAGTTGGGGGCCCAAGGCAACAAGGTCAAGCTTGAGCCAAACCCTACATATTTTTTGTTTTTAAATTAAAAATATAAAATGACGTTGTTTTTCATATAATTGTCAAGCCTTGGGCTTGGGATGCCTAAGCCTTAGCCTTGGGCTTAGTAGCCCAAGTTTGAGCTTTGCCTAAGGTATAATTTTTTTTAAAAATAAGCACAAGGCCCAATCATCTCAAGCCTAGCCAGTTGACCTCAGGTCTGGACAGGCTAGGCCTAAGCTTAAATGTCATCCCTACTTCCAATTATTGGAAATATTGTTTTTCATAGACTTACAAAAAAGAAAGAAAAAGTATTTAAAATGATTTTAAAAGGAAAAAAAGAAAAACAATAACCAATACATAAACAAATAATTGTATAAATAAACAAAAATAAAAAGTAAAGTAAAAGTAGAAAATAAAGACTTCAAATAAATAAATATTTAATATTAAAATAAAGGATTAATTACCAAAAAATTCAAACTTTCGTCAATTTTTCAATTATAGCTCGAACTTTAAAAAGTAGCAATAAAATTCTCAAACTTTCAATTTTTTAAAATTTAGCCTGATGTTAGTTTGACTGTTATCTTTGCTAATGTGACATCGCCATGTATCAAGGAACTCTCATTAATCAGACACGCCGGTGTAATTAACAGACTGACTATTGAAACGATGTCGTTTCATGATAAAACTGAGACTACGTCGTTTTAACAAATGAACAACACACCCCGTTGTTCTTAATCTGTAACCTAAATTAGGATTCAATTTAGGTCACAGATCACAGATGATGCCTTACTTGCATCAAATCACTTAACCATTTTGCATGAGGTTAAGCAATTGTTACCTAAATATTTCGATAAAGACCTCGGTGAAGCATCTTTCGTCTTTAGAATCTCAAAACTTATTATATCTCTCATAGAGAGTATATACTGAGTAAGTGTTAAAAAAATTTGATACAAAGAATTATAAACCTTATACAGTACCAATCTCTTATAGAGATAAATTGTCTAGATCTAGATGATAATGTTTAAAAAATTTGAGATGTTATGTCTGGGTCTGAGATGCTTATGAAAATGTGAGGGGCTTTATTGCCACCTCAGTTTGGCTTTCATTTAAAGTGGTTGGATATTACCTTTAAAGAAACGTTTAGGGGCTTGTGATCGAGCTTGAAGTTATCCTAATGATTGATTTGTACAAATTTGATCCACGTGAGCTTCTACGTATTCTTCTAACAAATCCTTTTTGTAGCATAATAAACCAAAAATCTAATCTTTTGTACAAATTCTATTATTTGTTGGTCCCATATTCCTTTCACTCTTATTAATTGGGAATTTAAGTCTCAATTTCATTTGTGAACTTGCGAAGAAGTCATTCCTTCATAAAAGATGTAGATAATGGTTTTTCTCCTATCAAAGGGACTAAAAGTATCCAAATGATTCAAGAGCCAATAGAGCCACTAAAGTTGGCTATTAGAAAGCTCCTGGTAAAAACAATGAAGTTATGTGTCAATCATCAGCCATTAGGTATAAAAAGACTTTAGTTTTTTTTCAAATTTTTTTAATCATTGATGAGCTCCCATATGGGATAAACAAATTGGGTAATGCATGAATATTGCCTTTTAAATGATATTTCTTATAGTCACCAAATTTTTAGGTAAGTTAAAAATTTCTTTTATATCTAATATAAAGGCACCATAATTAGGTCATTCTTCTTCATTACAAAGTTTATGGTAATTCAACCAACTCATGTCATTACCATAATACTCTCCAAGGAGCTTATGCTTTGTGTTGTGTTGTTAAGAAGAATGAACAAGGGCACAAAGTGAATGACTCACATATTAAAGGGTTTAGAATCAAGAAAAATGTCTCAAATAATGTTTAGTTCACCTCAATTGGAATAGTAATAAATGAGTAAGGGGCCATCTCTAGGATGCTTCTTCTCAAAGGTGAGTTTCTTGCATAAAAAGAGTTATTATTCATGTGAGGTTAATTGTGTTATACTGATGTCTTTTATTGTAAAGACTAGTAAGGAAAATTGTATCTTGCAGGTATTGAAGATTGCAGAAAATAAAGAACACAAGGATTTACTTAGTTTGATAGCTTAAATGCTATCTACGTCCAAGGATCTCACTGTAGTGGTTCTACTAGTATCAAGAAACAAAGAAAGATTACAGAGATTGAGTGTTTTATCAAACACTTGCAAAGAGTTTATGAACTCTCCTAGTACCCAAAGATAAGTACCCTAGCACACTCTGAATTTTTCACTCTAATTCTTATACTCTCAAAATTTTGATAACAAAGTATGAGAAAAGTCTTGTGTCTAAAGCCTTGAAGTCTGTCTTATCTATAGGGGTTTAGGCTAGTTGCTTTCAGTTGAGCTTTGACTAGGGGTTGAGGCCATTTGCTTTTAGTTGAGCTTTGACTGAGTCAAATATATTACATATGCTCCTCACATGATCAACTAATGGATACTTCTGCTACTGTGCGTATTGTATTGTTGTAGCTACATTTTAATTGTGTCCAGATGTATTGAATACGACAATGTTTTGATTATATGCTTCTGACTCTTGTTTTGTCACATGTGTCTTATGTGTGAGTCCCTTAAGCTTAGTCTTTTGTTTCTGACTAATAAAAACATTCGAGAGTTTATCTCTCTTTCTCTCTTCGACATCTTCAGACACTTCTTCTTCTCTTCTTCGATTCTCCATGTATCTTCTGTGTTTGTTGTATATGAGTGGAGATTGATGGAGTAAACATGATTATCATCACATTTATTCTCTCCTACTCTATCAATTTTCACTCAGTTCATAAATTTGTGAGTGATTTAGGAGTCTGAAAAACCCTAGTCTCACCAAACTTGCGAGATCGACTGAAATATCCTTCGATTTCATGGGGTTTCACTTATCTGTAAGTAATTCCTACAGAAAGTGTATTTCTTTTGTGTTACTATTTTTGTCCTGAAATCTGATGGGTTTTGTTCCCCTATAATTTTCTCTAGGTTAAAGAAGCCTTGTGTGATTCTGGCTCTCACGAAGTGGAGTCTGACATCTATATGCTTAGATCTCTTGTGTAAGACAGGGTCTTTACTAAGGTAGAGTGCACTTTGACTATCCGTATGAATTACTGGCTTTGTGATAATGATGTTGATTTCTTTCACTATGCCTGATAACCATGTTAGCTCCTTTACGCCTTCAGTAATTGCATACTATTCTGCCTCCTTAGTTGATAGACTTCCTACTGATTGCTGTTGTGCTTTTCAGCTGATTGTGTTTCCTGATAATGTAAAGTAGTATGCAGAAATTGACTTTCTTGAATTTTTGCCTACTGCATAATTTGCATCCACATAACCACATAATAACAAATAATTGCATTTAATAAGTTCATCTTTTGAAAAACATAATCCGCAGTTAATGGTTCCAGCTAGATATCTGAGAACCCCTTTCAGCCCTTGCCAATGTTCTAAACCTGGATTGACTATGAATTTACTTAGTATACTGATGGCATAAGCAAGGTTAGGCCTTGTGCATAGCATAATGTACATAATACTTCCAACACCAACATCGTAGGGATAGTGAGCCATTGCTTTTTGTTCATCCTCAGTCTTAGGACTCTTGCTAGACACCATCTGTAGGTGAGGTCCTAAGGGAACAGAACTAGGTTTACCTTGTTCCATATTGAATTGGGCTAAAACCTTTCTAATATAGTTTCTTTGAGCAAGCCATAGTTTTCCTTCCCTCCTCTTTCTGATTATCTGCATTCCCAGAAGCTTCTGTGCTTCTCCTAAATCTTTCATCTTGAAATGATTACATAATTCAGGCTTTGTCTCTTGAATTATGTTCAATTCTTTTCCTGTTATTATTAGGTCATCCATATAGACCAACATGAACACTGCTTTATTTAATCCTAGATCCTTAAAGTATAGGCAGTAATCATATGAGCTTCTAATGAAGTTCATACTAGCAACAACCTCATGGAACTTCTTATTCCATTGCCTAGGTGCTTGTTTAAGCCGATATAGGGATTTCTGAAGTAGACATACATGGTCTAGCTTATTCCTGTCCTCAAATCCTACTGGTTGCTTCATGTATATTGTTTCCTCCAGCTTTCCATATAGGAAAATTGTTTTGACATCCATTTGATGGATTTCCTAGTCATATAGAGTAGCTAAAACTAAAATGAGCCTAATAGTTTTGAACTTGACTACTGGTGAGAATATCTCCTTGTAGTCAATTCCCTCCTTCTGTCTAAACCCTTTAGCTACAAGCATAACCTTGTAAATTCTAGGTTTTGCTTCTGTCACTCCTTTCATCTTGAACAACCATTTGTTCTCAATTAGTTTAACTTTAGGAGGTCTAAGCACTAAAGTCCAAGTCATGTTCTTCATTAGAGAAGAATATTCTTTCTCAGAAGCTATCTTCCACTGTTTTGCATCATTACTTCTCATGGCTTCTTCATAGGTTTCAAGAGCCTTATATTTTATAGATTCAGCCATAAGACATGCAAATTCAATCAAGTTTGAGTCTGTATACCTTCTATTAGGAATTCTCTATCTTGGTTGCCTATCTCTTGTGAGTTGGTAGTCTTGTAGGTCTCCTTGAGGATCAACTATAGTTTTGTGTGGGGCTACTTCTTCACCCTCACCTTCAGTTTCTTCTGTCCTTTGTTCATGATGTATAGTTCCTTGCATAGGTTCCACATCAAGAGGTTGAGTTCTACGATCTTCTTCAGTTTCTGGTGGCATGTAGAATGAAACTGAATTGTTTAGTGATCCTAATTGCTCTTGAACTTCCTTTTGGGGGTATGACGATGAGAAGCTTCTATTCAGCAGAGGGAATTCATCTTCCTTGAAGATTACATCTCTGCTTATATTAGTTTTGTGGCCCCCCTTTTGAAGTAGAAAGATTTTATAACCTTTGACTCCCTCTGGATAACTTAGGAATACTCCCTTAATTGCTCTAGGTTCCAACTTTCCTTCCTTTTGATGTGTATAAGCAACACATCCGAAAGTCCTTAGGTGAGTTAGGTTAGGTTAGGTTTCTTACCATTCCACACTTCTTGTGGAGTCTTATAATTATTTGCAGAGGTAGGGAGCCTATTAACTAGATAGGTTGCTGTCTTAATAACCTCTCCTCGTAATATGTGTGAGCAACTCGAAGAGAGTAGCATACACCTAATCTTTTCTAGAAGTGTCCTATTGAGTCTCTCAGCTACACCATTCTGCTGGGGTGTAGCTCTTACTGTTTTAAGCCTTAGGATACTTTTCTTGCTGCAATAGTCTTCAAACTCTTTATTGCAGTACTCCAGTCCATTGTTAGTCCTTAGGCATCTTAGCTTCTTTCCAGCCTGATTTTCCATAAGTGTATGCCATTTTATGAAGTTTTCTAATGCTTCATCTTTTCTCTTCATCAGATATACCCAGCATTTTCTAGATTTATGATCTATGCTAGACATAAAGTATAGGTTCCCTCCTGTAATAGATACTTGAGCTGGCCCCCAGAGATTACTGTGAGTATATTCCATGATCTCTGTGGCCCTTTGTGCTCCTTTTTGGAAACTAGATATGTGATGCTTTCCTAACACACATGATTCACAGAACTCCAACTTCTTTAGATCTTGTTCAGGAAGCAGTCTTTGTTTAAAGAGGTGGAACATACTTTTGTTCCCTGCACGACCCAACCTTGATTGCCATTTCTTAATTGAATCATGATTTTCCTTCTCAGTAACCTGATTGACTTCAGTAGAGCCAATAACATAGTACAAGCAACCTCTTTCAACTCCTCTGATAATGACTCTTCCATCCTTTAGGATTTCTATGAGTCCATCTTTTGATCTGATATGAAAACCTTGTTTATCAAACATGCTTTTAGAAATCAAATTCCTCCTTACTCTAGGCACAAATCTGACATTAGTAAGGATTCTCTTCTTCCCATCAAACATGTTAATGGAGACATTCCCAATCTCTTCTATCCTTTGCTACGTAGAATTTGCCATCTTTACCTTAGCAGTGACTGGTTCAATTATTGTGAACCAGTCTCTATGAGGAGTCACATACATAGTGTAACCTGAGTCAAAACACTCTCTACTTAGGTTTTCATTCTCTTCAGTAACTACCAAAGTCTCATCACCACTTGAATCTTCTAGTTTCTCCACATTTCCTGCATCTCCACTTTATGCAGCTTTATCTTTTTTCTTCTTTCTGCAGTCCCTTGTAAAATGTCCCTCTTTATCACAGTAGAAACACTTCTTACCTTTTTCCCTTTTTCTTCTTTTCCTCACCTTCCTTGGCGTGCTTATCCTTTCCACTTCCCTTCAGCCAATTCCTTTTCTTACTATTCTTCTTATGTGACTTCTTGTCTTGATTGTTTTCTACAAACATCACTTTTGCTTCTTTCTTGAATGGATTAACATCTACTATTTCTTTCATTAGTGAGTCTAATACCCTTTTGATAGTGAGGGATTTTCCACTAGCATGCTTAATCACCTTCTTAAATGCATTGAATTCAGAAGGTAAAGCCTTTAGAATCACAACAACTTGATGCTCTTGAGAGATCTTTTCATCTGTAGCTTCTAAGTCTTGTACTAACTTAAAGAAATAGTCTAGGTTATCATCTAGGGAGACATATGTGTTCATCTTGTAGTGAGCAAGATTATTGAGAAGAGTCATCTTGTTAGGAAGACATCTCTTTGCGTATATTTCATTAAGTTTAAGCCACAACTTCTGTGCAGTGTTACAATTCTGCACTTTTCTTATCACAACTGGTGATAAGTGAAGCATTAACTTGCAATGTGCAAGTCTTTGCATCTTGACTCTTTTTATTGGATCAATTTCAACATCATATTGATCTTCGATAGCCCCATAGCAGTCATAAGACTCAAGAAGGGCTTGCATCTGAAGTTTCCAGATGGTGAAGTCTTCCTTACCAATGAAGACATCTATTTCCTTTCCTACCATCTTGTCTGTAGTTTAAAGAAATAAAAGATGATTTTACTACAGAAAACTTGATGATCCTTGATGCTTTGAGTAGTCAAGAAATGCCCAGGAGGTTTCGGATAGCTCTGATACCACTTCTGTTAGGTTAATTGTGTTGTACCGATGTCTTTTATTGTAAAGACTGATATAAGAAAATTGTATCTTGCAGGTATTGAAGATTGTGAAAAATAAAGAATACAAGGATTTACTTGGTTTGATAGCTTAAATGCTATCTACGTCCAAGGATTTCACTGTAGTGGTTCCACTAGTATCAAGAAAAGGAGAAAGATTACAGAGATTGAATGTGTTATCAAACACTTGCAAAGAGTCTATGAACTCTCCTGGTACTCACAGATAAGTACCTTAGCACAGTCTGAAATTTTTCACTTTAATTCTTACACTCTCGAAATTTTGATTACAAAGTATGAGAAAAGTCTTATGTCTAAAGCCTTGAAGTCTGTCTTATTTATAGGGGTTGAGGCCAATTGCTTTTAGTTGAGCTTTGATTGAGTCAAATTTATTACACGTGCTCCTTACATGATCAACTAATGTATACTTCTGCTGCTGTGCGTATTGTATTGTTGTAGCTGTATTTTAATTGTCTCCAGATACGACAATGTTTTGATCATATGCTTTTGACTCTTGTTTTGTCACGTGTGTCTCATGTACGAGTCCCTTAAACTTAGTCTTTTGTTTCTGACTAATAAGAACATTCGAGAGTTTATCTCTCTTTCTCTATTCGACATCTTCAGACACTTCTTTTTCTTTTCTTCGATTCTCCATGTATCTTCTGTGTTTGTTGTGTCTAAGTGGAGATTGATGGAGTAAACGTGATTATCATCACAATTCAAGTCCTCTTACTTCTCCTCATCATGATACACTAAACCTAGAACTGAAACCTACTTCTCTGGAGAGGAATCCTTCAAACTTTTGGATCTCTTTGGATTCGATTCTCAACTCCTTGAAGTATGGTATCCAAATGTTATCTAGTTCTAGGAATATGTCAATCAATTTTTTTTAACTTTTTAAATCTTGTAAAGGAGCCCATAGAAAGATAGAAAATTTAAGGTAAGATTTTTTTTAAAAATGAAGAGGTGACATAGATATTTAGTTAGATTCTGAATTGATTGTTTATAAAATATTACAGGTACTTTTTAAACATTTTAAAACTTTTGAATTCAAATCAAATTCTAGTGAAAATGTTAGTATTTAATTTGACCTTTTTCTCCTCTTAAGTGACTTAATAAAGGGTTTGGTTAATGGGTCAAAGTCTAGTGAAAAAAAAGATACCTTATTAGTATGAGTTGGGTATTTATTGAGCTTATAATAAGATCTAATAAGGTTATTATAAATAGGTGTTATATCTTTTGTTTAAGTAAGTCTACTTAAATAAATGACCTTTTAACCTGTTAGAAGTTTCGTACTTTAAGAAAAGCATAAAAACAGATCTTGTTGGGATCGTTTAAAACCACTTTCGTCAAGTACCATAGGAAAATTTCTGCGACTTACTCAAATGTTAAGGAGCTTATTTAAAGCTTCTCGTATAAAAATAGAGAGAAAAAGCAGTAAAATTTTTAATTGTCTCTGTTGATTTTTGGGTTGATTGGGAAGGTTCATTTTCTTCAAATACTACATCAAGCATCGTTTCAAATATGGCAGATGAAAGCTATAAAAGTGTATATCATTGTTTTCAAATACTACATCAAACACTGTTTCAGATATGGCAGATGAAAGATATAAAAGTGTATATCAAAATCTTGTATTTCGATCTCTAGCTCTAAAAGAAGCATCAAAATCTTTTGTAATCTTCCCTTCTTAACAGGTATGTTAAAGAATTGGAGCTGCAACCGAAATCATATATCAAGACTAGCAAAGATGCACATGTGCTGTATGTGAGTTGGCAACAGAAAACCATTGAGACATTTTTTTTTTTATAAAAGGGAAACATGAAAATTACAGATTAAAACGAGGGAATGCGTTCCCCGACAGATCCTCCTGGAGGAGAGGATGACACCCATTGGGCGAGTTTACAAAAAGAGTGATACCAATAGTACAGTAACCAGCAGATTTGACCAGCCAGTCTACACATCTGTAAACATTGAGACATTACAAGGTTGACTCCCCGTTAACATGTCAGGGACGGTAATAAAAAACGTGAAAAACATGACCCACCCTATCAACTTTACCGTCATCGGCATACGTCCCTTGAGACGGAGATTTACCATCCCCAAAGTGGAAGGGCCTTTCACTTTCACTTTCACTTCCACATGCCACGTTTGTTTTGTTTTGCGCGTAACTTCCAAGGAGATGGGAGGGAGGTTGTAGTTGTACCGAAATAATTCAATAATATTATTGTTAGGATTATCTTTACCTTCCAAGGGGAATTATTGTGAAGATGAATGCGCAGCGTGTGCACGTGGGAAATAGTGAAATGTCCCCAGCGAACATCCATCGTCCTTGGAGCTTCCAAGTGGCAAGAAGAGTGTCTCAGCTTATGGTAATAGCTATTGCTATTCGCTGTCTTATTTATGTTTCTGTCTAGTCTCCTGTCTCCATCTCCAACTGTAGCTATTGGTAGTAAATAGTAATACTAAATGAAAAGAAATACTATAAGTTAACCAAGCAAAGCTCCATCCGAATCCCATCCAAGTAACGTAAAGGCAGCGACAGCGAAGCAAACCGCCAGCTTTTGTTTCTGAATTCTTACTCCATCTTCTGAACACACAGTTACATTAATGCCCCTTCCTTATCTTGTTTGTATCTGTAGTCGTACTTTACGAGAATACCCCTGAAGCTCCCTAGATTCGTGGCTATTCAACTTTTTCTTTTCCCAATTTTAATTTTGTGTCGGTGTGCTGTATAAATCCGCACCCACCTCACTCACCCTTTCTCTGTTTCACTATAATACCCTAAGCCCCCCCAAATAAACAAGAAGAAGAAGAATAGGAACCTTTTTCCTTCAACCTCCGTTTACCTTATCGGAATTTGTATATGTATTTAGTAGGGATAGAGAGAGAGGGATCGGTGGGGTTTGGTGGTAGTGAATTAACAAGGAATTTGTGTGTTTTATGCTGCTAGGTTTGAGTGGGAGCTATTGGAAGAGGGAGGAGGAAGAGTTTATGAGTGGATTGTTATTGGTGGTGGTGAAGGAATTAACGAGACCAAGTGTAAAAGGGTGGGATTGTGGGTTGTCGATAAGGAGTCGGAGTCGATGGGGCAAATGTGGTTGAGATTTCGTACCTAACAACCATTTACATCCCTTTCTTTTTCGTCGTCTACTCGCATTACTTGGATTTTACTTTTACTTGTTTGTTTTTGGTTCCAAGATCAAGGGCTTCAAGCTATGCAGCACCAAGATCCACGAAAAAAGGTAGATTCTTTAGTTCTTTTTTCTTCCATTTCCAATTATTTGTCATTGCTACATTTGTATATGATGAGAAGATTTTGGTTTTTGCTTATCATACGAATTGCAATCAAAGAGAAAATTTTGGTTTTACGTTATTGTTTGGGTTTGTAAGTTTGCAGTTCAGAACTAATTCTGTTTGACAGACTGGTGAGATTCTAGACATGTTATTGAAAAAAAAAATAGGGGTTGTTGGGGTGGTCTGTTTTGCCTTTCATCTCTGATGAATACCCATGATGTAATATAATGCTTTTTGGTATTTGGTAATGTGGGAGATTGATGTTTTCTGCAATAACGGACGGACAGTCAGGCTCCACACCCAGACGCG
>JAOQMR010000002.1:12677858-12688755 GCA_027563865.1 Erythroxylum pelleterianum | reverse complement strand
TATTATAAAACCAATATTTAATTTGATAAAAATCATGTGAGAGTACAAAAATTATATGTATGTTATTTATAGTATCACAACTTTCAAATTAAGAGTTACAAAATTTTCGATTTGATTTTAAGGATCTTAACTCTTAACAATAGCCCTTCTATATTGCCAACCGAAGTATCGAACCAATGCAAGTTCAATTTCTATATTTGTTGATTTAAAAAGGATTTTTCATTATATTCTAATTTTGTTTCTTAAATTACAATTTTTTCTAGTCAACTTTCAAAGGTAAACATGTTTCATTATGTTATAAATTTATTCCCTTAATTTATAATTTGCAACTTCATATATTCAAACCAAATTGCAATCCAAACATCGATGAATTTAACAACACAAATGACATTTATTTGATCATATTACTAAATTCCAACTCCAAGTCTCCAACCACATAATTTCTTACACAGTGCATAATCCAACCAACATCGTGCATCATCCATGATCTAACCAAAATTCCAAAACCCAAATCATGCAACAAGCCAACAACACAAAAAACGCCATCCAAGTCTCCAACACCGATCCAACCAAATCCATCAGAAATTCACAATCCAACTATCCAAGTATCCAACACAACAAAAAATTTAATTAAGCATGAAATTTTCAGAATCAGAAAAAATTCATAAAACCAACTTTTAGTCTTGACGAGTCTTTGGGTTTTGTCACGGGTCAGAGTGTCGACCGGTCTCCGGTGTCTTCCCTGCGATGTCCCGGTGCTGCGGTGCGGAGGTGAGGAGCGGAGAAGGTGGTTGCGTCGGGTCTGTGTGGAGGAATGACGAAGTGAAGGGAGAACGACCAAGGGAGGATGAGCAAAGGAGGCGAGCACCGGCGATGGTGAGAAGAACATAGGCGGGAGTGAGGAGGACGCGGCGCGGCACAGAGATGAGAGAAGAAGGAGAGGAGGAGCGTTGTGTCTGGCGGTGTGGGGAGAAGAAAGACCGAAAGAGTTGGGGGGAAGGAATTTTTAGGTTAAAATTTTTTCAAAATTACAATTAGGTCCCTAGGGTTTTTAATTTTTATGGTATTGGCTGGTACCGACTGAAAACCATCGATACAGACTAGTATTTTTGGCTAATACCGACCAAAAACCACCGATACTGATCGGTATTTTTGGCTAATACCGACCGAAAACCACCGATACCGACCGATATTTTTGGCCGGTACCAATGGTTGTCCGTTTCGCACCGTCCGGTATCGGCCGGAACAGAATTCATATCCTTGAGTTATATATTAAAAATATTAATTTGATGTGGCCCTTTACGTTCAAAAACTTAATAT
The DNA here is from genome assembly GCA_027563865.1 of Erythroxylum pelleterianum. Classification (NCBI taxonomy): domain Eukaryota; kingdom Viridiplantae; phylum Streptophyta; class Magnoliopsida; order Malpighiales; family Erythroxylaceae; genus Erythroxylum; species Erythroxylum pelleterianum. The sequence continues at coordinate 12,687,435 of JAOQMR010000002.1, read as the reverse complement.
TATGATTTTTAAATGTAAACTAATATTATAAAATTAAATAAAGATTAAAAAGTTTAATTAACCTTTTTATTATGTTCTTTCAAATTTACGACATAATTATATGATAAAAAAGCCAATTTTGAAAACACCCGAAGTAAAAATAGAGAATATAGTGGAAGACAATATTTTCATTAAGTAAATAGCTAATTCTAAAAACTTCTTTTATAGAACTTTTAAAATTTAATTTATTGAAATTAATTCTAAAAACTTCTTTTTCCTACGCAAAGGCTGCCTAACGTCTAGTTGTGACCGGATTCTCATAATAGTTTTGTGGGTTTGTGAATTATATTTCAGATCATAGGTTACATAAGAACCGATGAAATTGCCAAGAGATTTTGCGACTTCCTCACAAAAAAAACCTAGGTCGTAGCCCTTTAACATGCACCCAGACATTAACAAAAAGCAAAGGAACATACAGTGGATCCTGCCCATTCTCAATCGGGCTCCAAACCAAGAGATGGCGATTGAACGACCAAGGACTACCTTCCACAGCTCTATCAAAATCCACCTTATTATAAAATCGTAACAAAAACCTTTTCACACCGATGTTTGAGATTGTGACGCCGCCTAAAGGATGCCAGATATCTACTAAAATTGACTTCATAGAATTGAAGTTGATGGCATTATAGGTGAGAAACATACCAACCAAACACTATGTATAAGTCTGAGTTGGGGCATCCAAGGCAATATTGAAAGACAAACCTTCATCCTCCTCATCGGCCAAGGACTGCAGAGTAAGGGTCACTAGAGAAAAACCCAGTTCATTGCAAGGCCAATAGAGATTGCAGATGCAAGTGAAGAAGAGTCCGACTGAAGCAACAACGAGAAGATACTGGTCGATATTAACATCCTAAGCCCTGAGGCTCTCAACGGAAACCCAATCCTCCTAAATAGTGTGCTCTCTCTCTCGACCCAAATCCCTAATATGGGTAATACGAGTCGATCCCCACTTCACCTAAACAGATGAGTTGAATCTGAACCACTGCGTACTGTGGAGCTAAGCAAGAAATCTCAACGAAGCCAGTATCCATGGGACTGGCCTACTCCTACGACCACCGCCACCATCGGAGAAAAACTATAAGGAGAAAGAAACCCCATGCTAACGAGAGCATACAAACAAATCACTTGTCGGAAATGTGAAGCTGTTGAGCGGTGCGTTCGTTGAATATTCTTATAAGAATTTATATTTAGATATTTAATTTTATAAAAATTAAGTTTATAACTTAATAAAAAGCATAATAATAATAATAATAATAATAATAATAATAATAATAATCTAACGTTAAATTCTCTATTAATATGAATGATGCAACGAGCTATATCATATTAGTATATTTATATAATATCTATGAATTTTATTATTTAATAAATTAAAAATATCTATAACTATAATCTGACATAGATACGATATATAGTAGTTATATATTAAAAATATTAAGTTGATGTGACTCTTTATGTTCAAAAACTTAATATTATGATATTTTAAATGTAAACTAATATTATAAAATTAAATAAAGATTAAAAAATTTAATTAACCCTTTTATTATATTCTTTCAAACTTTATGACATAACTATATGATATAAAAAGCCAATTTTGAAAACATTCAAAGCAAAAATAGAGAATATAGTGGAAGACAATATTTTCATTAAGTAAATAGTTAATTCTAAAAATTTCTTTTATATAACTTTTAAAATTTAATTTATTGAAATTAAATAAGCTAACTAATAATTTAATTATTAAAATACATCACTAATTTTTTTTAAAATAATAGAAAATTAAATTTTAATAATAAACTAAAAAGTAGCTAACAAGTTATTTGCCGTATACCTGAGGTTATGGATTTGATGGTCAGGATAGCGACGAACAAAGCGATGACCATGATTGGGACGTTGATGGTATCATAGACGATGCTGATGTTGGCTGTAAGAGGAGGGAATAGTACGGTGGTGCTTGGTGGGACCTAAAATCTCAGGTCACTTCTTAGTTTGCTGGTGGTACTGGTACCCGTACCCAGGACATTCGTTTGCTGTACATTGTACTTTTAAGAAGTCACTTCCTGGCATCTGATGCCCATATCGGGCAGGAACTAAATCGTCTGTTCCGTTAATCTTGTCATGTAATGACATCCACATATTTAGCTCTGTTTTATTTATTTATTATTAAATGTGTGGCTATCCTCAAATGCCACAAGCTGGGTACAAGAATTGTGGAACAGACGATTTCATCCCTATCGGGCATGGTCGTGTTGGTTATTTGAAACAAATTTGAATTTTTTGTTTGATATTACAGTATTTTATTTTGTTTTATAAATTTCAGTCATTTATTTTATATAAATAAATGATTGAAATTTATGAGACAAAATAAGATACCGTAATATTAGACAAAGAATTCTGTCTTCTTTGAAACAACTATTTAATTTAATCAAAGTATTAACGACCATGACAATTGGGCTAACATGGGAGGTCGGTTTGAGTTAATTAAGTCTTGAGTTTGAATTTTTAGGTTTGATAAGTAAAATAACTCAACGATATCGTTTTTATGTAAATTGATGTCACTTATGTGAATTTATTAATATAAAAGTAATTGTCTATTTTAAATAGTTTTCAAAATGTCTTCTTTTCACGTATTAAAAGTCTAAATTTAAAATTTTATTGAAATGTTAGGATGTCTTCATATTTATTTTTTTTGGGTTGAAAGAAGAGCGCACGAGTCATTTGGACCACAGGGACTTTTGCCATTCTCAATTGCTAAAAGCAAAGATAGAAAAACAGGGCAGACAAATGTGACATGCCTAAAGTTATAATAACTACACTGTCAAATCTATATTGTTTCTTCATAACAGAAACATAAATACACGATATCCTCTCCTGTGAATGTGCGTTGGTGTTGAGATTTCTGTAGCAATATTTCCATGCGACTCGTAATTGCAAATGATATGTCATTGGTGTCTTTCTAAGCACCAGAAAGAGGCATCTAAGGTAGAAGGAAGAAAACATGAAAAGAAAAGGAAGAATATAACAATGACATGAAGACAATCAGAAGAAGAAAAACTGTAGCGTGTCGATGTGAACTGAGAACTGGTCCTCATAAGTATCCTTAAACGCTGTTCACCAAGTCCAAGGCTTCTACATTTGTAGAATTTTTGAGCCTATCTACTGCTTTTTCCACCTGATACAAAACAATGACAAGACAATTAAAATCTAAAAAGAAGAAGCAACTGGGTATGTATTTCAGTTCAGATGCATTACCTCATGTTCCCAATTTGTTCTGATAGTAAGAATTGTTAAGGTTGCTGTCTGTAGAAACACTCCAATGACCATACCCCACCAAATCCCCTAAAAGTGAAAAGTGTTAAATTCATCTAAATGGGTACATGTGTGAAGAGCAAAAGACAGACAGAGACTTACAGCGATACCCAAACTAGTCTTGAAGCCAAGGACACAACCAATGGGGAGACCAATAATGTAGTATGTGGTGAGGTTAACATAAGCAACTATAGCCTGCCATCCACTCCCAATGGCAACACCTAAATTTGGAAATGGAGTGAGTACAACATTTGGTGCAAGTAAAATAAAAGAGATGATTAGTACCTGAAAGTACAGGCTGAATGCCATTAAGGAAAACAGAGAAGGCAAGAAGAGGAGTCAAATTGGAGACAGCTTTTATAATCTCAGTATCACTTGTGAACAGTTTGCTTAGTCCAACCCGGAATATTAGCACTATTGCACAGAACACAATACTGATAAGCATGCTCGTCCCGTTCACCACTATCACTGCGAATCTCGCTAATCTTGGATGCCCTGCTCCTAGCTCATTACTTACTCGAACGCTGCAATGCATCATATCATATCTCAATTTAAGTCAAACTTGTTCTTAAAAAAGATCCCATGACCGTGATATATGTTATCACCTGAATCTGGTCAATGCCTAATAATAAATGCAAGTCTATAGGAAAAACTACTAACCTGGCAGCTGCACAAAACCCCAACATGAAGTTAATGTCCCAATTCCAGTAGTTGAGGATAACGGAGAGGGCGTCCAATGAGAGAGTTGGATTAGGGAGAAGGCCGGCTATGATTAGTAGTCCTTGGACGTACCATATTTCCAGACTAAATCAACCAAAACAAGTTATAAATGAATTAAAGAAAAGAATAATTAATTAATTCATTCATTCATTCATTTATCAGTACCAAAGCATGACAGCAGACGCAGCAGTAAGCTTGAAGTAAGGCCAAATTCCTTTGAAAGCTTTAATGGATAAGCCAGTCCAGGTCTCCTTGCAAGATGGGCTCAGAACAACGTAAAGGACAGTCAAGAGCACAAGGAGCCACCAAGAGAAGCTCAGAGTTAAAGCTGCTCCTACTAGACCATAGTTGAGAACGTATATAACAATCCATGAGATGAGAATGTGAAATAAGAACACCCCAACTGCCATGTATGCGAGAGGGTTAACTATGTTCTGAGCTTGAAGAAACCTCTGCATCGGACAGCATATTGCGAAGGCGTATACCTGCGGTGTCATACCACGAGCAAATATTTGACCCTGCTCGGCTATGCTCTCCGAGTACCCCATAACTTTAAGTATTGGACCAGAGAACCAGAAGAGAAATGTCAGAAGAATGGCTGCTGCCACTTGCAGTACTATTGCCCTCTGGCAAATTATTCCCATTGCTGCATACTTCTTCGCACCATAAGCTTGACCACATACAGTTTGCACAGCACTTGCCATCCCAATCTGTTAGTCATGTCAATTAGTTTAATTAGTTGCAACACAAACAGTTTTATGAAATGATAAATTATAGTAAGTGTAACTTACGTACCATAACCCCATAAGCAAGACCCTGAACGGCGGCGGCGGCAACAGAGGCTCCGGCAAACTCAAGAGCACCCAAATGGCCGGAAAAGGAGAGGGTGGCGAAGGTAAGCATGTAATTGAAAACAGACACGGTTATGGACGCACCAGAGAGCTGCCAAAGCAACCTTGACTCCCAAGCAACAAGACGTGGCCATTGTCGGACCCCGACCCTTCTCTGTCCCAAAAAGTCTTCAATGGCATCAGAGGACAAATCCCGAATTCGTACTTGCTGGTCCTCATTCACTCCTAGCAACAACGCTGTGTTGTGGTCCGGTCCCATTTCACTTCTTTTGAACTGACCCACCCGAAACAGTAATTACAGTTCGTAAGACGTCAGTTGAGCTTGAGCAACAGGTCTGTGAAGTACAAGGTTAAATAACATGTTGTACATTCTGTTAGTCCTTGCTCATATTATGCTAGGGTTTATTATTTTATTATTAGCTAACTACCATTCCCGAAACTTAACATTATTGCAATAGGAATATGGAAGACGAGTAGCTGAATCTAACTAAGTTGATTAGTCGTCGGAGTTGTTGAGCCGGTAGATAACTTTGCTAATTGAGCTGAGTCAGGACTCCAGGTTTCACTTTTCAGTATCCTATTCCTCCTATTCCTCGGCCCCGTGTCTGCGCTTGACCAAATTCCAAAAACGGACCTGACGCACGCTTCGTTGGATTCAGTGCCTAACATTGAAATGCGAATCCAAAACGACGGAAATCATCCTCTGTCTCTAGAATTTTTAATGAACAATCGTTTTCCCTCATTAGTTTAACATTCTGCTTCTCGATGCTACTCTTAAATTGGGGTTGGATGTAATTAACATTCTGCTCACCTACTGTTCTGCTTAAATTCTTCTAAATTTTACTCCTTTCTATTCAAAATAAGTATTTTTTTGTGACTTTTTATGCATATTTATGATTTTGCTTTCAAAATTACTCTTTAATTTTTCTAATATCTTAATTACACAGAATATATTGTAAAGACACTTTAACGTATAATTATCAGACATTTTATTAACTTTCTTAATAAGTGTGCGTTTCTCTAAAACGACACTTATTTTAAATAGGAGTGAGTAGTAATTTGATTGTCTAGTTAATTAGTCAACATCAAGTTAGCTACCGATTAACGCTTTTCAAATGTACCTCGAACGCTCCAACTTAGACTTTGCAACTCCATTTTCCGGTAATTTTAATTGGTCCCTATATATATACGTGTACACATTGATATTCACGTATCTTTGTCATTAGGCTACGTTTTTATATCTGAATAATTAGTCAACTTGCGTTTCTTTCGTAGAAAGCAAAAACAAGTGAAATCAAACACGAAGTTGGACTCCAGCTCAACTGTACCACTCAGCCTTCAGTGTTAAGCTTAAGAAAATGACGACTCCCAAGAGGGAATTAGTTGAAATTCCAACTTCAGACACCTTTTAGAAACACATTGGTTTTAATTAACGACAGCCGCTGTATATTTTTCACTATTTATTCGTATTTTTAACATTAAAAATTCTCTCGTGTTAATTTTTTTAAAGGTTACTTCTCTTTTTCTACGCCTTCGGATTGAATACTAGTTAAAGGTTGATAAAAGTTTTCTAAATTTTCAAAAACTTTTGAGGAAAAACTAAACTAAACTTAGAGATTTAAATCAAACTAAATTGTATTATTTTTTAGTGTTTTTAATAGATTTCTCATATTCAACCTGAATTTTGGAATTAAATTGATCTTAAAATATTGTTTTAGAAAATTTTGATCAACAAAGATTGTGTAAGGAAACTTGAACTCCAAGAATATAGCAAGGAATTGAACTTAAAGAAGGCATGACCAATATGAGAACTCTAAGAGAATTGGCTGTACTAGGCTTGACTCAAAAAATTTTATGCAATACTTTTTCAAAATTTACTGAATATATTACTTTTGAACTTAAGTCTGACTTAATTTATCTTTTCCCCAACTTTTTATGGTTTTCTAGGTAAAGATGCTTATAAACATCTCAAAGAGCTCGATGTCGTCTGTCTTAGTATAAATCCTTTAGGGTTGATGGAAGAGCATATTATGATGAGAGTCCTTTCATTTTCATTGAAGGATACTGGAAAAGACTACCCTTTTGATATGTCGGCAGGAACTCTGAGCACGTGGATCGAAATGAAAAGGTTTTTAGAATAGTACTTTCTAGCATCAAAGACAACCAATATAAGGAAACATATTTGTGGAATAAAACAACACCATGGAGAATCCTTTTATGAGTATTGGGATTGCTTCAAAAAGTTGTATGCCATCTACTATCATCATGATATCATGAATCAACTCCTTATCTAATACTTCTACGAAGAATTATTGCCTATGGATAGAAGCTTGGTAGATGCAGTAAGTAGTGGAACATTGTGTGAAAAGATTCTCGTGGAGGCCAAAACTTTAATTGAGTGTATAGCAACAAACACTCACAATTTAGCATCCGCAATGATGTTTGTAGGGTAAATGAGATAAACAATTCATCCATAGAATATCATTGAGATGAACTGCCATATTTTTTTAGACAAATTACTGTAAGACAGAGATAGGTGAAAGCTTGCGATATATTTGCAAATGTTAACCATTGGACAGATACATGCCCAACTTTGTAAGATAAAAACATGAAGTATGTCAATGCCGCACGGAGGATTTTTTTTCCATCAATACAACCCATATTCATAGACTTATAACCCATGTTAGACATATTACCCTAACCTGAGTTATGGAGGGAATAGACAGCAAAACTACTTCCCAAATAGACTGCAGGGTGCATAATAATTTCAACATAGGTAATAAGCCTCATCTTCCACCTTAGGTGTGTCGTTGGAAAATATACTTAAGTCTCTTACAACTAACACTTTGCAATTCCAACATATTGTGCAACAATTTCAATAGGAGACCAAATCTATATTTTAAGACACAAGGTCTAACATCCAAAATTCGGAGAGTCAAATGGGTTAAATGGCAGTAGCTATCAATAGCTTTGAATCACAAAGCAGAGGGAAGTTGCCATCTTAATCTGATGTAAATCTAAAGAATGTTAGCGTGGTGACCTTAAGGAGTGGTAGAGAGCTTGAGGATCCTAAGAAGATCCTACAAAGGATGGGCAACAAAGATGAGATTGAGAAGGAGTTAAGACAAGAAGCAAATCCCTCATCTAGCTTAAAGGTAATTTTTGAATGTCCTAATATGGTTAAGGCTAAACCTTCACCTTTTCTTTGCAGGTTAACAAAATCAAACAGGTGTGAAAAGGATAAGTAGATATTGAAGACTTTTCAAAAGGTATAACTAAATAAACCTTTGCTACATGCAATCAAGCAAGTGCTAAAGTGTGCAAAATTTCTAAAGGAATTGTTTGCCAATTAGAGGAATTTGAGAGGTAATGAGAAGGTCATGATGGGTGAGAATATTTATGTGGTCTTTAGAAAGAAAATACCTTTAAACTGCAAGGATCCAAGTATGTTTACCATTCCCTGTAAGATTGGTAACACTATAATCAAGATAGTCATGCTAGATTTACTAGCATCAATCAATGTTAGCCTCACTCTAACACTTCTTTAAACTTGGGCCTTTAAAAGAGACTAATTTTATCCTGTAATTAACTAGCCTTACTAATGCTTTCCTATATAGAAAGGTTGAGGATGTTTTGGTATAGGTGAATAAGTTGGTATTTCCTACAGATTTTTTATATGGTGGATAAGAACGATGGAAATTGATATAATCCCGTACCTATCTTACTAAGGAGATCATTTCTTAACATGGCCCAAACTAAGTTAGATATTCGTAGGGTGCCCTCATAATGGAATTTAATAGGGAAGTAATTCATTTCAATATTTCATCTTCAAGATGATCATTTCGTTTTATCTATTGATGTGATTGATTCCTTAATGTAAGAAATGTTTAAACTAAATTGCAGAGATCAATTAGAAGCAATTTTGACCAAACATCTAGAGTTGGAAGCCATTGATGATGTTGAGTTGGGAGAGGAGCTAATTGAGATGGAGGTTACCTTACTTCTTTGAAAACCTCTCCTACAAGGTATGCGCTTGCTTCCATACAGTTACCTAAATCATACCAGAGGCTATTACCTTTTGATATGGAGCTGAAACCATTACTTGCTCACTTGAAGTATGCATATTTGGAAGATAATAAGACTTTTCCATTTATTAATTCTGCAGTTTTGACTTTTGAATAGGAACCTAAACTAGGTCATATGTTACGAGAATATAAGAAGCCATTAGATGGATAATTGTAGATATTTTAGGAATAAGCCCTTCTACATGCATGCATTGCACTTTGCTCAAGAAGGATCCCAAATCCACTAGATAAGCATCATGTAGGTCGAATCCTCCAATGATGGAATTTATGAAGAAGGAAGTAATAAAACTTCTCAACACTGGAGTCATTTATCCTATCTTTGAAAATAAGTTGGTAAGTCTAATATATGTGGTTTCAAAAAAAATTGGCATTATGATGGTGACTAATCAGGATAGTGAGTTGGTTCCCACTTGTGTGCAAATCGAGTGGCAAGTGAATATTGATTATAGAAAGTTAAATATGGCAACTCGTAAAGACCATTTCTTCCTGCCATTTATTAATCAAATGCTTGAAAGACTTATTGGATATGAATATTACTATTTTCTAGATGGATTCTCAGTTTATCTTCAAATCCCT
>JAOQMR010000002.1:12572801-12589527 GCA_027563865.1 Erythroxylum pelleterianum | reverse complement strand
ATTCTTACTTTTCATTAAATCTTCAAAATTGATTAATAATCTTCAGTATTGTAATGAAATGATTAAAAATGGATTTATATGTTTTCATCTCGAGAGATTCATATTTAGTTCTAAAGTTTGAAGATTAATTTAGGAAACCATAAAAATATGCAACTTACTCTTATCATGCCATACTACATGAATACATGGACTATTGACATGCCAAGTACATTGAAACAAAAGCATAATTAGAACATTTTGTAAAACTAAAACACCTTTTCCTCATCCATTATGTCTCTTGAATTCAAGTTATTATAACTGATTAACTTTACTCAATTTATTAAAATTTTTGGATTTCTAGGAAATTTAATTTTTTTCACATGCAAATTGGAAACAAACCCAAAATTAGTTCTTTTTTCTTGTATAGAAAGCAAGTAATTAGCTTTTTCATTATCTAGACCAACTTTTATAAGATAAGGGATGAATAGTGCGATATTAAATTTAACTATAAATTTAGGTACTAGCCCAATCCAACCTAAATCTTTGTTAAATGGTCAATTAAAAATTTTAATTACAGACTACAATTGCAATTATAATCAATTAATTGTAGTTAAAAGCAGGTCCTTTACCATACTTTATATCCATTTCAATATTTAATTACAATTGTATTCACTTTGATTGTAATTGTATCAATAGCAAGTATTCGTATTATTACTTACAATGTTATGTTAAGTCAAAATGACTTTATGTTTAGTAATTTTGATGAAGATAAAATAATAATAAAAGAAGAAAGTCAGATAAAGCATGGAAACAAAATAAGACGGAAGAATAATGAGACGGAAGCAGACAATAATGAGATGGAAGAATATGAAACGGAAGTAGAGAAAATAATGAGACGGAAGAATATGAGATAGAAGTAGATATAATAATGAGACGGAACAAAAATGAGACGGAAGCCAAAGCCGAAAATGAGACAAAACAAAAATGAGACGGAAGCCAAAGCTAAAAATGAGACAGAACAAAAATGAGATGGAAGCCAAAGTCGAAAATGAGACGGAATAAAAATGAGACGATAGAAATGAGACGATAAAAATGAGACGAAAGAAACTAAGACAAAGACCTAATACCACGTCGGATGATTAGTCAGTTTGAGTTAGTTACAGAACTCGACGGAATAACTGAAGCAGTTATCAAGAAGAGGTTGAAGATGAAGGCTATAAATATGAGTCAGAGTCGAAGACAACAAAAGTTAGAGATTTTAAAAAAGTTAGCGAATCCAAAGAGATTGTGAATTATTGTATTCGTTGTGTTAAACTCTAGAGCTATTCTCATCTGTAACAAAGCTCAAAACATCTTTCAGTTGAAAGAAGAAAAGCAGATAGCCTGAAGAGGCTAAGTATGAAAAGAATACTTGCTATAAGAGACCTGAAGAGGCTCGGAGAAAAGAATACTTGTATTATTGAGAAGTATAGTGAAATCTCATGAAGGATTCTAAGAACTGGACGTAGCTCACGGTTTGGGGTGAATCAGTATAAATCTATTGTGTCGATTCCCACTCTTAACCCTCAAATTTTTCTCTTACTGTTTTATACAAGTACTTAGAAGTAAATTGCAATACTTCATAATACTGATTTTTAATAGTTATGAAAAAAGCAAGGTTTTCAAGAAATTTATAAAAAAGGGGATTATCAAAAAGGGATACACAATTCAACCCCCTTCTTGTGCATTTTGTATATCGAATATTAAGTCTATACCAATGTGTGATTTACTTCAATTGGTATTAGAGCTCGGTGTCCAAGAACCACCATAACAAAGTGTGGATAAAGATCCATGGCGGAATCACACACATATATATAGCCAAAGGTGCCTCTGTCACTAGACCTCCTGCGTTCAATGGAGAAGACTATCATTATTGGAAAGATAGGATGTGGCTTTTTATTGAATCTACTCATATCGACCTTTGGCATATAATAGAAAATGGATCGTATACACTAGTAGATGAAGAAGGAAATCCTATTCCACGAGTCAGATGGTCTGCAGAACAAAAAGTAAGATTCCAGCTAAACTCGAAGGCCAAGTTCTTTTTAAGTTGTGCCCTAAGCAGAAGTGAGTACGGTAAAGTTCACGGATGCGATACTATTAAGGAGATGTGGGATACACTATCCATCGCACATGAAGGCACTAATCAAGTCAAGGAATCCAAGAAAAGTATTCTTGTACACCAGTATGAGCTCTTCAAGATGAAGGATGAAGAGTCTATCGATCAGATGTTCAGAAGATTTCAAACTATCATCAATGGACTGAAAGGTCTCGGTAGAACTTACGACAATCAAGATCACGTTAGAAAGATCCTCAAAAGTTTGCCGAAGAGATGGAGATCAAAAGTCACAGTTGTACAAGAAGCCAAGGACTTAAGCATGTTGAAGCTTGACGAATTGCTTGGATCCCTAAAGATTCATGAAGTTGAACTCGATGCAGAAGACAAGCCCAGACGGGACAAATCGATAGCATTGAAGGCCAGACAGAAGAATCTCAAGATCTCAAGGAAGAGGAGTTCATTGTCGAAAGTGTTGAAGATTGAGGAAGCTAAGAATGACGATTCCAGTGAATCAGATCAAGATTCAAGCGATAAAGATGATGAGTTATCTTTTATCTCGAGGAAGATCAGATGCATGTGGAAGAAAAAGGCTAAAGAAAATAGAGAGTCCTACTTCAAGAAGAATAGCAAAGATGATGGGAAGAATGAAAAGACATTCATCATATGCTATGAATGTAATAAACCGGTACATTACAAGTCCGAATGTCCACTGCTAAAAAGAAAACCAAAGAAGAGTAGAGAAGGAAAGAAAAGCATGATGGCAACCTGGGAAGATCTGGATTTATCCGAATCAGATACTGACTCAGACGCACAAGCAAACATTTTCCTGGTAGCTAAAGGAGAAAGTGATGAGGAGGTAACCTAAAAATTTAGTAAATTACAAGATGCATACTAATAATTATTAGAAGAATCTGAAGCAATTCTAAAGTAGTATAAGCTATTGAAGAAAAAGTACGTAGAAAGCTTGAAAAACACATAAGTGTTAGAAAAGGAGAACGTCTGCTTAAAGAAGCAAGTAGACAAGATGAAGAAAAAAGGAGTTATAGATAGATCTAAAGAGATCAATCAGTTGAAGCAAATGATTAACAGTCTTTTAGCTGATCTTTCAACTTTTACAGAGAGTACTAGAAAAATGAATGATATGTTAGGAAAATACAGACATCCTAATGACAAAACTGGATTAGGGTTTACTAAAAACCATATTCAGCAGAAAAATAATTCTGTTCCTCATAAAAAGAAATTTCATCATCCACGTTATCATCAGAAATTTCATTAGTTGCATCATCATACTATGAAATATGTTAGAACTAACCCAAAAGGACCTAAGAAAATCTGGGTACCTAAAAGACAGATAATATCTCCTGCAGATATCCTTCCTTGGAAGAAGCAGTCAGCACCATTGGTACTTGGACAGTGGATGCTTGCGACATATGACGAGAAGAAGGTCTATGTTCTTAGATCTTCAGTATGAGAAGGGAGGATCGGTAACTTTTGGAGACAACCAGCAGGGCAAGATAATCGGAATCGGTAAAATCAGTAAGATTCCTTTGCATGAGTTGATATTGTGCTGCTAGTTGATGGTTTAAAACATAATTTAATTAGTGTCATTTAATTATGTGATTCTGGTTTTGAAGTATCTTTCAATCAGAATTCTTATGAAGTCAAAAACAAGGATGGGTCCGTATTCTTTTCTGCCAAAAGATGTAACAATCTTTACAAAATCAGTTTAAAAGATTTTCAAAGTCAAAATATTTCTTGTTTTATATCAATTGACGAAGAAAAACTGATCTGGCATAAAAAGCTAGGTCATGTTAGCTTCAAACATATTTCAAAGTTGATCAAACTTAATTTGGTAAGAGGTTTACTAAAAATAAGTTTTAACAAGGATTTATTTTGTGAAAGTTGTCATAAAGGAAAACAGATTAGAATAACGCTTTCTTCTAAACATATCATAACTTCTTCTAGACCACTAGAGCTGTTATGGATTTATTTGGTCCAACTAGGACATTGAGTCTTGGCGGAAAGAATTATGGTCTCGTAATTGTTGATGATTTTACTAAATTTTGTTGGATATTATTTTTATCCCATAAAGACGAGTCTTTTAAGTGTTTTAAAGTCCTTTTCAAAAAGTTATAGAATAAAAAAGGAATGTCTATAGATAGTATTAGAGGTGATCATGGTGGTGAGTTCGAAAATGAGAAGTTTAGAATATTTTGTGAGAAAAATGGAAATTTCTACAATTTCTCTGCCCCTAGAACCCCACAACAAAATGGAGTTATTGAAAGGAAGAATAGGATGATTCGGGAGATGGCAAGGACTATGCTTTGTGAGACGGATCTTCCTAAGTACTTCTGCGCAGAAGTTATGAATACAACTTGCTACATTCAAAATAGAATAATTCTGTGACCTTTGTTGAAGAAAACTCCATATGAGTTATGGAATGAAAGGAAACCTAATAAATTCTACTTCCATCCATTCGGTTGCAAGTGCTCTATATTGAATGCAAAGGAGATTTTGGATAAATTCGATTCTAAGACTTATTCTGGAATCTTTCTAGGATATTCATTATCTTCGAAAGCTTATAGGGTTTACAATCTTTCTTCTAAGACTGTTGAGGAGACTATACATGTCAAGTTTGATGATAGCTCTCAACCAAGTAAGAGAAATGATATTGATAATGAAACCCTATTAGTACCTTTGGTTGATAGTGAAGAAGTATCACCATCAGATACTCCTGTAGACAAAGATGAAGATATTCTTGGGACTCTTGATTTGAAAAGAGATTGGAAATATAAGAGTTCTCATCCAGAAGAGTTGATTATAGGCGAGACCTCAAAAGGTGTGCAAACTAGGTCCAAATTCAGAAGAGAAGCCAATGTAGCGTTTATCTCTGAAATAGAGCCTAAGAAAATTGATGAAGCCCTTCAAGATGAAGCTTGGATTTTAGCTATGCAAGAAGATCTGAACCAGTTTACTAGGAATAAAGTTTGTTCCTTAGTTCCCAGACCCACGAAAAAGTCCATCATAGGAGTTTAAGAATAAGCTAGACGAATCAGGAAGAGTGAGTCGTAACAAAGCAAGATTAGTAGCACAAGGCTATAGACTTCATAAAGCTTTGTATGGCTTGAAACAAGCTCCTCAAGCTTGGTATGATCGTCTGAGTTCTTTTCTTATTGAAAATTAGTTCAGTAGAGGTCAGGTAGATAAGACATTATTTAGGAAATGCATTAAGAATGATTTCATCATAGTTAAAATTTATGTTGATGATATTATCTTTGATGCAACTTCTAAAATGTTATGTATTAGTTTTGAAATTTTGATGAAAAATGAGTTTAAGATGAGCATGATGGGTGAGTTAAAATTCTTTCTTAGGTTGCAAGTTAAGCAAACTGGAGAAAAGATTTTTATCCATCAACAGAAGTATGTTAAGGAATTGTTGACTAAATATGATATGAAAAAAGTAAAACCAATGTCAACTCCAATGCATCCTTCAAACCTTTTGTCTAAAGACAAAACTTGCAAGAAGGTGGATCAAACCCTGTATAGAGGGATTATTGGTTCTTTACTTTACCTTACAGCAAGTAGACCTGACATTTGTTTAGTGTTTGTTTGTGCGGAAGGTCTCATTATATTGCTGTTAAAAGAATTTTGAGATATTTTTTATGTACTAATGATCTTTGCTTGAGTATGAGAAAGGTAAAGATTTCAGGTTAATTGGTTATTGTGATGCGGATTATGCCAGAAATAGGATTGATAGAAAAAACACGAGTGGAGGATGTCACTTCCTTGGCCACAACTTAGTTTCCTGGTTGAGTAGGAGGCAAAGTTCAATTGCTCTATCCACTACTGAAGCCGAGAATATGTCAGTCGCAAGCTGCTGTTCACAAACATTGTGGATCAAGTACCAGTTAGAAGACTACTTAGTATAAGAAGAGGAGATCACAATCTTTTGTGACAACACTAGTGCCATCAACTTGTCAAAGAAACCGATTCAACATTCGAGAGTTAAACATATCGAAGTCAGACACCATTTTCTACGAGACTACGTTTAGAGGAAGATCATAAGTCTTCCGTTTATTGAGAAGAATTATCAGTGGGCGGACATCTTCACTAAGCCATTGAGTAAAGAACGATTCAAAGAAATCAGACGAAACCTTAACATGTTTATGCTAAGTGATCAACCGTCTGGCACGTCACAGACTAGATAAAAGGTCATAAAAGTTAACGGTAACAGTAACAGTGAGTTACAACTAGTAACTTCTGTCACAAAAAAGTTTTGGAGGGAAAATTTCTTATAGTCTTGAGAACATCACCTATTCTAGAACACTCTTGATATGCCCTGACATCGACCTTTGAAGAACTCTCAACAAAATCTTTTCATTACTCTGTTTGGATATCAAACTTTCTTTGCTCACACTCTCAACCTCAGAAACCGACTTCACCTTTTGAGAAAGATATTTGTGCACTTAGTTCACTATCAACTACAAAAACAAATGGAGCCAACAATGACCACTGGAAGACTTGTTAATTTTGAGTCCCTGAAGAAGGACAAGATGGATATTAAACCAGAGATTGTCGCAGCCGGTTGGAGAAACTTCTTTCAAGTTCATGAGATGGTATACTCGAATGAAGTTTATGACTTCTGGAAGAATATGGAAGTGGTAGAAGATACTCTTGTATCAATGGTAGATAGATTGTCGATTATAGTGACACTAAAGATGATTGAGAAGGTCACTGAATGTCCATGTGTAGGAGAGAAGCTCACAAGTAAAGCTAGATGGATGATACAAGCTAGCGTGAAAGAGATTGAGATCAATCGACAATTAGATGGAAGTAATGATCCAAAGGAGAAGAAGGCCTCAAGTCTTGTGCCAAAGGCTAGGATTCTACACTCACTTCTTTTCCATTGTGTTCTACTAAGAACAGGATCGAGGCATCTTATGACAACATTAGACGAACAATGTTTATTTTGTCTACTTAATCGCCAGCCGATAAATTTACCATTCCTTATTTTCCATTATATGGTAAAGTCGAAGAAAGACTCGAACACCCTGCCATAGGGGATGATTCTGAAAAGAATATTTAGAGATTCTGGAGTTCTTCTGGAGAGAGGAAACAGGATGAAGCTAAATATCAAAAGCATCATCAATTCTGCAACTATTGGCAAAACGGGCTTGAAGAATCTGGAGAAAGAAGAAGCAGATTTGAAGACGATAGCAAGGATTGAGGGGGAGCATGCAAAAAAATGGACTCCGATGAGAAAATCAAAATCTCAATCCAGCGAGAAAATGCTTGCCGTTAGAGAAAAGAAATCATCAGATGAAGCGATGAAAGATAAGGTGATTTCTCATACAGAAGGAAGCCTGGTGTGGTATATTGAGAAAGTGTCCTTAAAGAGAAAGGGGGAGACACTTCTCTCAGAAATACCTAAATAAGCGAAATGGTTGCCCAGAGTACGAACCCTCCGTCAGCAAGAGGAGAAGAAAGGAAAAGAGTTGACGCAAGGTAAAGACTCTGAGAAGAGAGCACCTTAGGCAACAAGATCCTTAGTCTCAATCTTACAAGAAGATTTAGCAAAATCGGCTAAAGAGACTGAGATTAAGAGGAAGCTAGAGTTTGAGAAGGAGAAACCACAAACTCAACAGACTCCTAGACTGATTGAAAAAGGGGGAAAAAAGTAGAAAATCAGTTAGAAGAAGAGCACTCCTACTTCTGTTCATAAGAAGTCAGTTGAACACAGTCCAGTACAGGTCAATACCTCTCAGCTTTTGAGAAAAGAGGATTTGAGAATCAAGATCATTGAGAAAGTACAACCTGTAAGGAGTAGCACTTCTATAATCATCAAAGAAACCCCAAAAAGGTCAATCAAGGCACAACTACAACCAATCTTGGTAAATAGTAGTACAATGCATCTGCTGTACGAAGATGAGATAAGTATGTATAGTTTTCTGAAGGATGAAGGAACCAAACCATACCCCACACAAATGACAAGGCAGAAGTACACTATTTTTCCAATCATAAAGAGAACTGTGATCAAAGTTGTGTCTGA
Organism: Erythroxylum pelleterianum; assembly: GCA_027563865.1. Classification (NCBI taxonomy): domain Eukaryota; kingdom Viridiplantae; phylum Streptophyta; class Magnoliopsida; order Malpighiales; family Erythroxylaceae; genus Erythroxylum; species Erythroxylum pelleterianum. Next base: position 12,581,401 of record JAOQMR010000002.1, on the reverse strand, counting down.
CTTTCAACCAAGGCCTTACATTGTTCACAATGATGAAAAGGGGAAGAAGAAAATGTACCTTGAAGGGATATTGAGTGATCTGACGGAAGAGCAGATCGAAGCTAAAGTGAGGGATATAGATGAGGCATGCTATGCTACACAGCATAAAGGAACCTATGTCACCCACTACATTTCGAAGGCATCAGGAAGCAATTTTGGTCGACGAACCACTGAAGAGTCTTCTCGGGTAGTTGGTAAACTTACAGAAGGTCAGTACAGATCCATTATGATTGGAGATATCAGCTATTCAATAAAGACTTTTGTGGATCTATTTATGCTCATTAGACCGTTAAGTACTATGTCTTCAATTGGAGATGTTCTACACCTACTTAGAAGACAAGTCCTACAACTACCTATCCCTGATGATCTTAATCTCCCGAAGCCGAACCTATCTGTCCAACATCCTGCCCTTATAATCAGTGAATTCGTTGTTATAACTTCAAATGCATACAACACTACTATTGCTGTTGAAGTAGAATAACAGAAGGATGATGATCTGCATGCTTCAGTAAGTAACTTGTGAGAGGAAGTAGCTCAAATACGACAAGACCTTAAGTTACTTCGTAGTGAAATGAAAGAAATGTTCTCAGAAATATTGAACAGCTACAGTCATCATCTTTTTGATCTATAACAAATAGGGTGAGAAAGGAGAAAGGAGAAAAGGAGAAAGAAATAACAAAGATAGGGGAGGAAGAGAATATAAGAAGAAGAGAAGACAAGAAGAGAACAGAAGAAGAAGGCATTGAATACAAATTTTTTCAAGTGTATATAGTCATATCTGCCGCCGAACACCTTTGTTCTTAACGCAACCCTCCTTTCCTTGCGTGTTCTGTTCGTGTCTGCGCTCCCTTGTTGCCTCCAACCTCTCCTTTGATTTATTACGTCTGTCCCCCCTGTGCATCATCATTCTCCCACTGTTTTATTGGTACGTCCCACTTCTTTCCTATTGCATCACTTACGCTACGTGATTATTGCGTGTTGTGCCATCCCTGTTCTTTATTGTAGCTTGTTAATAGTGTAGTCTGATGGGACCATTAAGGGGCACCCATCAAAATAAAACCCTTGCTCCTCTGTTGCTCTTCAAAACGACGTCCTCCCTCACTTGCGCTACCTCCTGTACTGTTGCGTCATTTCCCAAATTAAAATCACTGCCCTTGTATTCCATGCAAGCCCTCACTTGTTTTCACGCCCTCCCATCCTCTCGTGTCAGTTGCCTCTCTTTTCTTTTAATTTAATGTTGGTTCTTCTTTCAAAACGACATGCCACTTTAAAAGAACCCCAAAACCTCCAGCCTTCCAAACGTCTATGTTTTATGCTATGGTTTTATATTCTTTTGCCCCCATTTGCTGCTTGATATCGTTTTAATAAGTGCCTAAAATGTCTGCGTTTTAGGCTGAGTTTCTACTCCTTACAGTCTTGTGCTACATCGTTTGTTGTATTATTTCTTTTTTCTGCATTTTATGCTTCTAATTGTTGCACGAGGCCATGTCTAATTAGGGTCAACGTCTAGCTTAGCTCTTTTTATCCCAAAATTGTCACAGTTCTTTCTATTTGGTTCCAAAATACACCTTGACATAAAACAAGATTAATTTCCATTAAGTATAACTTCAAACCTCAAGAATAAAGAAAATTAACACACAAAAAGATATAAAATAAAGACACTAACAATCAGGTTCTCAGCAGCCCTCGGATTCCCTAGTAGCTTCAACTCACACATTGCCACTGGAAGCGAGGCATCCGTAATTGATCTGATCATCAACTCACACTTTGTCCAGGGGCTAGAGGATCATCAATTAGGAAAATATATCATTTCCCCTCCTTTAGCATGACTCGAACTCAAGACCTTCTGTAAGGGAGGGCCTTAAGTGAGGAGTGTGTACCAGTTAGGCCACTCCTCGTTGTCCTTGTATTCCCTTCTTTAACAGCACATAATCAGCCCCAAAGCATCCATGCTCGCTTGGTTAGTAATTAAAAATTGATTAAGTACTAAAGACGGATGGCATGAAACGTTTGACCTATTATGCCACTTATGTAAGTTGCTAGTAGAAGATAGAAACCATTTATTCTTCAGTTGTATCTACTCCATTACTACATGGAATCAACCACTCCATAAGCTTGCCCCTTTTATTAACTCTTACAATTTGACCACCACACTTACCTGGATCATCCAAGTTTCTAGCTCATGGAAGCAGGATAGTTTGCTATTCAAAACAACTTTTTAACTCATAATCTACAACATATGGCATGAGAGGAATCAAAGAACATACTGCAAGGAGCAAACCAGCCCATATCAACTTCCTGAATTCATATTCAATGAGATTCGAGCCCTTGTTACAGCGAAAGGCGCAACACACCACTTGGCTTATGGCATGAAAGTACGTTGATTTTTATAACTTAGCTGCTTGCTTATATAGTTTTCTATTTTGTGTTCTCTTCATTGTAAGGAGATACTTTTGATTTCCATATGGTAAATATCATTGTAAAGTTGTCAATAGTTTCACTATAGTTAACAAATTACCTTTTAATTTTCCAAAAAAATGTGTAATAAATGGAAGAAAAAGGATATGTTGCATTCGTACCTAAAATCTTCTTTTCTTTTATACAATAGAGATTATCATTAAAAACCAAACTTTTTTTTTGGATTCGAGCAAACCCTGAAGGCGGGCTAAGCGGGCGCACCTCATTTTCGAGGGCCTAACTAGTTCTCCACCTACAGGTAAAACCTCGGCTGTCCCATGCTTTTAAAAGAGGGGTTAGCATGGAATATTGAAAACCAAACTTGCTCCATAAATATTAAGTTATTACACATTTAATTAGAATATAATTTTGAATTAAATTGTACATATAAAATTAGGAAATCTCTTATATAATTTTCAAATCTATCTTGGTTAAAAGCGGCTAAAAGAATATGTAAGTAAATGATTGTATATATTTTAAAACTTTCTTCATTACCGAAAATGGGAAAAGTGGTTAAAAGAATATGTGATACATTATATTATGATTTAATAAAAAAAATGTGATACATTATATGATTAATGACAATATTTAGATTGTTATCCAAGAAGAGTTACTATCATACAAGTGAATGCCTACAAAAATATCCATTCAAAAAGTAAAGAATATAAGAGATTTTTTAGAGAAGGAAATTTTGGTAACTGGATTATTTTGATAATTTAACCATTTTTTATAGTTTTCATAATTTATGAAAATTGAAAGAAATTAAAATCTCAATATAAATGAATAAGTCCCGAATATTATTAAATTATTTTTTTGTGAAAAGCTTGACCATAGTTAATTTACTTTGATCATGACTAATGAACTTTGACCATAATGAGAATTGGACATTAACCGGATAGTGGGCTTGATCACAATGGATTGGTATAAGATCATTCAACTCCACTTGAATTGAGCCTAATGAGTTAAGTTAAGGTAAATGGGTTCATCCACATGGCTTCATGTTTATTATTTCTATTTTTGGATGTTTTAAATAAAGATGAGACTTTATGAGACTGGATGTTGAAATAATATACTTAATGGAACTACTAATCTACCTTATTAAAAAAATAGAGTAAAATTAAGATAGAAGAAATAAAAAGATTTTTACCAAAGAATTTGAATATGAAGGTTGATATATAAAAGAAGAAAAAGGTTTTAAGCACCTAATTTTACCCAAATATTTGATGTGTTCAAAGATGTGGAAGACTTTCAAAAACGGAGTTGGTTCAAGCAACAAAATTGATTGGTGAAGATGATAAAAAAGTTGAGGTCTTTTTTAGTATGCCTTTGGATTACAAAGTGTTGTTTGCTCGAGACATTCTCGAGCCATCTCAATGATCACATGATATTGTAATATCTATTTGAGAATTTAATAATAGTTTATTTACTTAGACAATACATAAAATTGATTCTTATTAAGATATTATTATCAACTTTGCATATTACTTTATTTAATTTATTTAATAATTATTTTATTTTATTTCATTAATTTTATTTCATAAAATAAGTTTGTTATCATTTTTTTTAGTTTTATTCTTACAAGAAAAATCATTCATGATTATTTAAAATTTAATAACTTATTAAATCATTAAAAATAATTTTAATTATTTATTTATTAAATACAAAATTTTTATTAATTAATAAAATATAAAATATTTAATTATTTATTTACAAAATTTATCATACAATAATCAAACATAAATTAAAAAAATGGTCATTACTATTCCTAATATTTCATATCAATCTTTAGTATAACTATGAATCTCTATAATCTTAGTTTTAATGCTTGCATACCTAATATGTATGATTAGAAATTCCATTTCTATTTCCATTCCTTCTTTCTATTCTCATTACTCTTTTTTATATTCGCATTCCTACATTCCCTTTTACCTAACAAAACCTAAAGGTTTAAAAGGATACAAGTTTTATTATACTAATCATAATACCATAATCGTAAAGTTATTAGTTGTAAAGTTTTTGAATAATAATGAAAAAGATATATCATTAATAGCTAAAACAGTTGAGAAGCTCATGCTAACATTGGTATACATTCTTATAATGTTTATCATTAATAGCTAAAGCAGTTGAGAAGCTCATGCTAATATTGGTATACATTCTTATAATACTTCTAGAGGTATGTGGGGATAATTTACATAGAATTTTAACTCTTGATGATGGAGATGGCATATATGTTATTGAACAAGTTATGATGGATGCTCAACATGATTATATAACATTATTGAGACATTCACAGGGGAATAAGAGGCCTACACCCTTAGATAATTGTATTATTTAGATGAGCTAGATTTACTATATTTTAAAAGATATTTATGATTCTTTTACCTATGGTGAAGCAACAAGAATTGATCATTATGATAGATGGATGTACTATAAAGGAGGAGATGTAGTCTATAATAATGGCATTTAGGAGTTGGTTGATATTCTATATAATTTTAAAGCCATTAGTTCCAAGTGGGTATTTAAGACCAAAAGAGATGCTAAAGGTAAGGATGAGAGGCTTAAGGTAAGACCTACAACTAAAAGGTACACTTAGAAAGAGGGAGTAGACATTTCTAAGACTTTTTACCAATCTTAACCAAGGAATCATTCTAAATTATAATGGATTTAAAGTCCCATTTTGATCTCGAGCTTCACCATGTTTATGTTAATAAAATCTTCTTGAATGTTAATTTAGTATAGGGCATTTATATGCAACAACCTAAGGGTTTTAGGTGAAAGAGAATGAGCATCAAGTTTGCAGGGCGAGGAAGTAACGTTATGGATTGAAGCAGGTATAAAAATGGTGGTATTTGAATGACCTAGTCACAACTTTAGATTTTAAGGAGAACACATTTGACTCTTGTATACTCCAAATTTAATCAAGGCAAGTTTATGTTTCTATTCTTATATGTAGATGATAAATTATTTGCAAATGATGATTTAAGTATTTTGTAGAATAAGAAGGAGATACTTTCAAATAATTTTGATATAAAATTCTTAGGGGGGCAAATTTTTTTCCTTAGATTTGAGACCTACAGAAACAAATCTGAAAAGGTTTGAAGCCCATCTCAAAAAGATTATGATAACAAAATATAGAAGAGTTTCAGTATATAAGATTACAAATTCAGTATATCACTTATAGTCAAAAGTAATAAGTTGCAAAAAGAAGCAATGTCCTCATAATAAGGTGAAGAACATTAGGATGAGTTATAGGCCTTATAATAATGTAGTTAAGAGTTTGATGTATTAAGAGATATATACTAGATCAAATATTGCTTATATGATTAATGTTCTTGGCAAGTATTTTTCTAAGCTTGGTTATGAGTAATGGGTTGTAGCGAAGAAAGTGTTATGTTATATACATAATAATAAATATTATATGTTGGTTTATTGGTGCTTAGATAATCTGAATATTATTGGATATGATGAGGCTAATTTTGATGGTTATTCTGATGACATGAAGTTTATCCCAAGGTCACATATTTATCATAGTTAGAGGAGTTTTATGCCTTGGAAGTGTTTTAAGAAATTTATTGTGATAACCATAAAAGTTGAGATTATAGGAAAGAGTACATGCTAAGTTATTAAAGAACTTAGGTAGAGGGTTTATGATTGTTGATTCAATTTCTAGGCTTATTAGAATTCACTATAGCAAGTCATTTAATGTATTTTTTAGAATACATAGAACACTAATTGAGCCAAGTATATTAAACTTAAGTACTTTATAGACAAATGTATAGGTGATTTTCAAGAATAAGAACAAGGTAATTAAACAAACCCAATATAAGAATTATGTTTAGAACATTGCTTGTATATCTATAAAAATTCTCATTGTGATGATTGTATAAGTGATCTTTTGACTTGAGATCTTTTATAAGGATTTCTATGTATTGATACTACTTATGACCTATCCTAGTCAAAGATAGCTTAATTTGTATCCATTAAATAAAATATAAATTATATGAAGATAGTTGAGTGATTAATATAGGACACTTTGAAAATATTTTTTAGATGTCATTAATTAAATCAATTACTAATGGTAGATAACTAATATAATTAGTCTTAAATAGAGTAGACATTAATTTCATACTTTATATCTAATTAGAATATTGTCGAATGAAAGGATTAAATCATATGAAAAAATAATGTATAGAAAGGCTAGTCAAAACCTCTTTGACATTCATAATATTTAGATGGTTATGATGTGATGCTAGACACCAAACTTAATCTATGGATATAAATTATTTAATTAGAAAGTTAAATATAAATTAAAGGATTTATTTTATTTTATTTTAAATTTAATTTAGGATTATAATGTATTCATTGCCAACATATTTTGGAACCTAATTTGAGATTTTCAATAAATAAGGATCAATATAAGATTTTAGATTTTATTTGGGTCCACTTAGTATTTAGCTAGAATTAATTATAGTTTTGATTAAAGTTCAAGTAAAATTAAAATTTTATTTCAATTAAATTACTAAAAGGGCAAACCCTATTAGAAATAAGTTTAGGCTTTAAAGGAGTTAGCACTTCTTGCCTAATCCTCTTTACACCACTTGTAGAGTTATCTTAACATATTTTTATGGACACTATTAGATGCTAGACATGTGTGCAACTATATAATTTTAGAAACATTTTAATGGAAACAATAATAAGAAGATCAAATTGAATCATAAGGTATAATTTATGTTTATGTTTATGTTTACTATGTTTATGCATTAATCATATTATAAAATTTAAAGTGATAAAGTCTATAGGATAAATATACATTGCAAATGAAATTATAATGAGGTTATAATTATAAGATTCATATTGTATTTATATATTATCTCTAAATTTTTCCTAGTTACTATTTTACTAAGACTGGACATTAATAGAGCGTAAAAAGACTATCAGCCGTTATATTTATTTCTTAAGAAGGAATTAGTCAGTCTCATCATCTAAAGTATGGAGATACTTAAACAAATGTGTGGGTGTTTGTTAGAAAACAAATTCACCAAATTGACCCCATATGAGAAATCCATTTGAAACATTACTTATATGCTTATGAAGATGCTCATTATGATGGTTGTAAAAGTAATCAAATGACTTGAGATCTTCAAAATATCTCATTTAGGGATTGTCATTTTCTATAATATCTATGACCTACTTTAATCAAGAATAGCTCAAATTGACTGTAACAGATATAGTATGAACTATCTGGAGGTAGCTGAGTTATCAATATATGATTCATTACCATAAAGTAGTTACGGAGAATGTTTATTGTTTTCGATTTAAATTGATTTATGAAATTCATAGCCAAAGTGGAATGACACTTCGTAAAATAGTTTATAAATATAATTAATATAATCAATTACCAACTATGGAGAACTAATACGATCAAACCTAAATAGAATATACATTAATTTCATTTTATGTATCTAATTGGAATATTATATGATGAAAGAAATGAATTATACAAAAAAGTCGTGCATAAAAAGATAAGTCAAAACTACATTGATATTCTTAAATATTTGTACAGTCATAATAGCGTTGCTAGACATTAATCTTGATCTATAGACAAAAATTATTTAATTAGAAAATGAAAAATAATTTAAAGGAGTTTAATTTATCTAATCCTAATTAAGATTAATAATTATATTAGTTCATAATGAAATTTTATAATTTTATTTTCTATAATTAAAATTAATTATATATATTATATTGAAATTAATTAATTGGACTCATTTACAATTAAATGTTTTATTAAGTAATTAAGAAATATGCTTATTAATTAAAGTTATTTATTTCAATTTGATTAAAATAAATTAAGTTATAATTTTATTTACTTAGAGAACTATTATTCTATTTAGGGATAACCAACCCCAAAGTACCCACTATTTTGGGATTTTTTTCAATCTATTTAAAATCTTAACAATTAAGTTCAAAACAATAGTTCCACTAGTAATTTGTTGATTTGGCTAACTATTGATTCCTAAATGAATTAATTTTCAAAGAGTTAAAAAATTATTTTGAATTATAAAGATCAATAATTAGAATCAAACATAACTTGATGTTTCATA
>JAOQMR010000002.1:12502331-12531760 GCA_027563865.1 Erythroxylum pelleterianum | reverse complement strand
GGATCGTCATCTTGCAACTCAGCCTCCACAAACTCCTTACAGGACAGTGCATGGCAATTCCAAGCACTGGACGCCTCGGGCAGGAACAGACTCCGATGGGTTCAAAACAAGTACATGATTTACAACTACTGCACGGACCTCAAGCGGTTTCCTCAGGGTCTCCCAACTGAGTGCGGGCGATCAAGATTTCTCTAAACCGGGGATTCATTTAAGATAGGTTGATTCCATTTCTAATTAAGTTGTGTAGCTAGAGACGCCGCATTGTTTCATTCTTTATTCTTTCACCAAATCAATAAAACGATTAGGGTGCCCCTTTATTACTTGAAACGATTTCCAAGAATTTCTTGTAATTTCAATTATCCAATTATTTTTCTACCATTGTTATTATATGATCATTATGGCTAAGTTTTTTTTTTTCAGTTCCTAGCAGAAAAACGGTGACTTAAGAAAAAGTGCATTATGAAATGAAACACCTTTAGATTTTGATTAGATGAACAATGAAAATTCCCGAAAAAATTTTCAAAGTAACAATTTAAATGTGGAAAAATGGATGTTTATTTTTAGAGTTCACATAAATGTTTTATAAATTTTAAACCATTTTTGCTAATAAAACATAAAACCAATAAGATTCGCAAGACTTTTACACCCTGTTTGGAATACAAGGAATTGAATTCAATTAACTTGTTTGGAACAACAAGAAAGCTAAGAATTCAATTCACGCAAGGGTTGAAATCCCCCTCCCTTTGTAAATTCAATTCACGCTATAAATTGCGTGAATTGAACTCCAAAAGCTGTTGGATACTTTTTGTCTTTGGTTCTTGGCTTCCGTTGCTATACACACACACACACACACATATATATATGTTGTTTCATGCATGTATCCTTACGCAAATGTTTTGTATGAGATGTCTGCATTCTATGGTTTATTGTTACATTTGATATCGGAGCTTTGCTGCCTCTGTCTTACTGTATAATCTGATGAAAACTACCGAAACCTTTGTCTCTGTTTTCCTCTGTTTTGGTTGCGTTTTCTGCCGTATATATATATATGTTGGAGGTTGTTATTTTTTGTCGATCCCTTGGACCTCTTTGAGACGCTAGAGTTGTTTTTATCGTCATCCATGGTACATGCGACATTGTCTGGACCGTGAAGGAGGAAGAGGGACGACCACCGTGCGTGGAGCTTCGACATTGTCCTTCAGGAAGCGTTGCATGGTCGAGTTTTGGACGTCTCATGTGGTTCGCGTCATCCACGTCGTCCCAACACCGACATCCGTGCGAGCTCCGGCATCCTTTGGTGGTCTGGAACGCATGACCCGACTGGAGGTTGAAGACGATACTATTTTTTTATTTAAAATTATTATTAATCTGAAATTGGGTTTGGGCTATTTCAGATTGGACTTGGGCTATTTCATATCCAACTTTTAATCTTATGATTTTTATTATAAAATCATTTTTGGGTTTGATTAAGGGCCCGTTTGGTTGAGCTTTTATTAGTAGAGCTTTTGTCAGTAGAGCTTTTCTGAGAAGAGCTTTTTTTAAAAGCCAATTGGCTGTTTGGCTGTCAATTAAAAAAACAGCTTTTTAAAAAGAGCTTTATACAGTACACTGTTTGGCAACATAAAAATAAAAAACACTTTTATTAATTTTAACTATATTTTATTTTATAATAAAATTATTTATGCTAACTTAACATATATTAAGGTGGAGAAATTGTGAGGATGAGATGGTGAAAGGAAAGTATAATTTCGAAGCACTAAGAGAGAACTTCACCGGTGGTTCTGTTGTTGAATTATTCCTTTTAATTATGTATGTCTTATTGTTAGCATTTAATTTTATGACATACATATAATAATTGCTTAATTTTGTATAAATTACATGTGATTAATTGCCAATTTTGTATGTATAAATTCATGATTATTATACATACAAAAATTAGATTAATTATTTTGTGCATTATTATTTAATTTACTAATTGTTTAATTTTGCACAAATTACATAATTAATTGTAAATTTTGTGTGTAAATAAATTGGCTGCATCTTGGTTATGGTTTTGTGGCACTAATGCATACTTTATTAGTTATACCCAAGCTCGAGGCACAACCAAATTTTAATTAAATTCGAGTTTAACTATATTAGTTTTTAATTTAAATTTAAAAAATGACTATACCGTTTTTTTAATTTTGAGATATATCGAACCGAACAGTGTACACTTAGCTCGAAACTTAAAAAGAATAGATAGGGCTGAAGTTCACTCAAAAAGTTTAAACCATGTTGATATCGGGTTCAATTCCGAAGCATAGTTCTTAGAGGGGAATTTTCATCGTCCGTAAATAAGCTCGTTCAGTTATAATTCTTATGACATGAACCCAATTTGCCTTTCGCAATTTCATTGAAATATATATAAATATCTTAAAGAAATGAATAAATTATTTCCTATAGGTTGGAGATGCAGTCGACCAGTGTTGTTTCCTTCCACACGAACAACAACAGCATTAACAAGGACTTTCCCGTCTCGTTTTCGTCCCCTTTCTCTACCTCTTTTCCTTTCATTTGCCATCTCGCAATCAAACCCTTCTCCTTCTGCTCTCCCAATAACTACAAAACTCGCTCCAAACTCACTCCTTCACTCATTGTTCTTTCTCCCAATTGTAGTAGCTATTGCAACTACAAGGACCAACCCCATTACTTGACAAAACCGTCCTCACGCTCACGCTCACGCCCATGTTATTGCCATTCAATTTCCGATCTTTCCCACTTCTTCTTTGATAATCTTCATCTTGACTCTTACCCAGGTATTCGGAATCAGCAAGAACGCCAGGACAGACGAGTACAGTTCAAGACTGGTAGAGGACTTTTCACAAACATGTGGTGGGTTGATTTGAAGGCTGCAGTGGGCCAGCGAATTAACGTAGAAGGCATTGTTTCTTCCGCATCTGTGTTCGTCAAAGACCGTCATTTGGCCCTACCTCATGTTTCAGTGCCTGACATACGCTACATAGACTGGGCAGAGCTGCGTAAAAGAGGCTTCAGAGGAGTGGTTTTTGACAAGGATAATACAATCACCGTCCCTTACTCTTTGAAGTTATGGGGTCCTCTAGAATCCTCCATAGAGCGTTGTAAATCAGTTTTTGAGAATGAAGTTGCCGTTTTCAGCAATTCTTCCGGTAATCTGTTTGGCTTCAGCGCGCGAGATGTTATCTTACTTTTGCCTTTGATTTTGGTTTTGTAAAATGTTCGGTATACTTTTTTCATGTAATGATTTAGGGCTTTATGAGTATGACTATGATGGTTCAAAGGCCAGAACACTTGAGAAGGCAATTGGGATCAAAGTCTTGAGACATAGTAAGTCCTTCATAAGACGTTATAACAAAATTTTGAATTTCTATGATTTATATCGCAGAAAAGAATTGCTACTTTTTCTTCATCGGAACTTTGATTCTCTTATGCATGTTTAATTTGCATAAGTAATATACGTGACACGAGATATTGCACTGGGTTAGCTTAATGTTGATATGGGTATCACGGATACATTATAGGGGTCAAGAAACCGGCTGGAACGGCTGAAGAAATGGAGAAACATTTTGGCTGTAAATCCTGGCAACTTGTCATAGTATGTACAAATTTCATGAAGTTCAACAGCTATTGGCTTGGCCTTCGAGTTCAATCTTTGTTGGTATCTTAATTGTGGCAGGTGGGTGATCGCCCTTTTACTGATATCGTTTATGGAAATAGAAATGGTCTTTTGACTATTCTAACAGAGCCCTTAAGTCTTGCTGAGGAGCCATTCGTTGTTAGGCAGGTTTGTAATTTCCCATTTAACACAATGAATCTGATGCCTTTGATATTCCAGATGAGAAACACATAACAAAATATGACAAAGATAGGTTTCCAGTATGCATTTTTCGCAGTTTCAACTCATGCATATTAATCATAGCATCAACAGAAAGGCCTGAATGACATTCCGTCTCAAATATATCCAGTACTGAAATCCTTTATGTCTTAAATTTACTTAGATTACAGTCTATAAACCTAGTTCTCCTTTTAAATACCCGAAATGTTTTTGAGCTCTCATGTCATTGTCTATAGGCTGCTAGGATTTTGCTATAGTGCTCATGTTCTAGTTTTGCCCCTCAACAATGATCATAATTTATTCAAAGGCAAAAACAATCCTCAATGTACGAGATACCTGTGATGCATTTGAGAATTCGGGAACAAAAAGAAAAGTTTTTGTTCTAGCATATAAGTTAGAATAAAGGATACCTGAGATGCACCTATGGCTTTGGTACCTAAAAAGAAATTTTTTGTTTTCACATATAAGTTGGAATAATAGATTTCAATGTTAATCTCACACTTGACAGATGTGAACATTGAAAGATGTGACCTTTCTCAGGACCTTCCAAGAAAGTTGAATAAATGAAAATTTACCCGTGTTTCAGAACAAATCAAATTCTAGCCAAATGAAAATGGAACTTTTTTTTTCCTGGATTTTGGTTATTAATCATTGTACTGTTTTCTCCTTTTGTTGCAACAAACTATGAAAAATATGATGGTTGGGCCGGAAACTAGATAATTTTTTTCGAAATTGCCATGGCCTCCTTGCTCCATCAAGGGACTTTATATATTTGTTGCATTGCTATACTGAGGAAAGACAAGAATGAAAACTGAATAATAAAAATTGTTATCTTGCTGCAACTTATGTGGGGAATGCAATTGTTCTTAAGATTTGTCTTCCATTCTGAGAATTGTCGCGGTATGTTGTTAGGCTCTTTTGGGTTAAAACCCAAGGAGGAAAGCATATGAAATAAATCAACGAAGTGGAAAAGGGAAAAGGTGCAGGCCGTTTTGAGCTTTTCGCTCAAGTACTTATGTGGGGAAATTGTTGACAGGTAAGGAAACTAGAGATGTTTCTGATAAATCGTTGGCTTAGGAGAGGACTGAAGCCTGCTGATCACTGTCTACTTCCAGATGTCACAAGCTCTGTAAAAGATCCGCAACAATTTGACAAAATCTAATGACGTTTGATAGGATATTTTGGTATTTTGCAACATTGTATTGGAAGTGAGTAGAAAACATAAAAGTGCTGGAGATTACATGACTTAAAGGTCAAAATTTAAATACAACTTGATGGGTATTCCATTCCATTACTATTTTCATGTCCAGGCTCCAGCCAAACAACATAAAGTACGTTATACTTCTCATTAAATTGCACCAAGTACTATAAAGATGTACTCATAGTTACTATTTTAGTTTCTTGGATATTGTGTAGTCTATACTGACTTCTTTCTTTAGGTGTTCATATTTCCTTGTTTTTGTATTACATATTTATGTTATTTGATTATCTCTACCCTATGTTGTTTTTGTTTTCTAAGTTTGGTGTTTAGTTTCAATGAGAACCATAGTTACATCCGACAAGTATGGGTATCAATTAGTTTGACGTGGTAGGATGTGGCACTCCAATAGCTAGTGTGGATACAGGCTAATGTCAATATATTGAAGGGTTAAATAAATTGGGATTTGTGGTTTGATCCTTTCTCAATTGTGGTATTATCACTTATTTCTTATAGTGTTTAATTATATTGTTAGTTTTTATTATCCAGAAAATGACTTAATATTAGAGTTTTTTAAATATTAATATGACAATGTTTTAGAATTATGAATGGACAAAAAATTAACATAATATGATAAAATAATTTATATAATAATTATGAATAGACAAAAAATTAGCAAAATATGATAAAATAATTTATATAATAACTAAAAAATTGATGATAAAATATACGCTAATTTTTAAAATAGAAGAATTAAAATAAAAAAAATTAAAGTTAATTATTGCGAGTAGTATTGGATTCCTTGTATTACATCCATACTTTTTAGTTGCAATGACTTTTGTAGTTTTCAAAAGATCTTCATGTTTTTTATCTTTCAACATTGATTACTCTTAAAAAATTGAGGCAATATTTGGTCTAGAATACATATGAATTATTTTCATTTTATTTCTCGAAAGTAAAATCACTTATAGTTTATAATATAATTAAAATATAATAAAATATGAATAATAATTCATACTTTATTGTAAAGTTTGATCATTTTCTTATATTTTCTTTCGAAATATTCCTTGATGGTGTCTTGTTGGTACTTAGTATTTGTAAGCAAGATGAGGGTTTGCTTTGGTCAGAAAATATGTCAAACCTCTTCTGTGCGTTAGAGTATGGATCTTATTAGCAAGAAGTAAGTATATGTAATAATTTATTTGCATAATGCAAATTGATCATAAGCCTAATTTTTGTGTTTATATCTTTATTTTGTAGGTCCTATGTGATTTCATGACTTGTGCGTCATATGTAAGTAGAACAAATATGGAGACATAGTAACAATTAAAAGTTGAAATGTAAATTTTTTTCTCTTTTTGCAACTGCAAGTAGTATGTTGTCTTAAGAGAACAAGGAAACCATTGAGTATTCAAGTAGTATGTTGTCTTAAGAGAACAAGGAAACCATTGAGTATTCAAGTAGTATTTTGTGTTGAAGACGAGTCATTTGAAAACTTTATTGTTGGGTTGGTAATGAAACGGACATTGTGGCATTGATGAGTCCTAATTTGTTGAACTCATTGCTGGCTTAGTCATTACCATTTTAGTTTCAGTAGGCTAGCTTAAGCATTTCATCAGTAATTAATGCGATAAATATGTATATAGCTATGACTTGTTCCATGGTATGATAATGTGAGAAACAAAGAGGAGTAAATAAAACATGTGTACAATGTCAAGAAAATATGTAAGACTTAAAAGAAACTTTAACAACTCTCAATTAAAACTTAAGGACAATAATTAAAACTCTGACATCAACAATTGTATCATCAATATGTCAATACCGTAAATATCTAAACCTAGATCAAATGTTACACATAACAAATGAGCTTGTCAAAATGATTGCATTCATAAATATATAAATCTAGATCAAGCACTAATACAAAATATATTGAAACTGAGCACCACTTCTGTATTATTGAGCAAAGTATAGCTGACAATTTTACAATATAACACTTATAGGACAAAATAAAACCATGTTCAAAATGTGAATCAAATTATGTCAAAATAATCAAATAAAAGATAACTAATAAATATCCAAAACTAATACATAACCAGAAATTGGTATCCAAATTCTCAATCATCAACAAATTGAGATTTTCTAGGAGTAGATCTTTTGCCCTCAGTTTGATCCTCCTCCTAGTTTGAGTTGTATTACCAATTGCATTTTAGGAAGTTTGAGTAGTTGTTGCATTAGTATTCTGAGGCTCTAGCAATTGACATCAACTTCCACCTATCTATGAAGCATAAAAATTAAAAAGCTAAATATTACCATCTCCCTTATAATTATGTATAATTAGTGTAAATATGTATTTAAATGCCTTACCTTAAAATATGTATTCCCGCTAGCTTCCCCAAATGTCTCTCCATATCCTTTAGTTGAGTGTATAAACAAAAGGAAAAATAATGTATATAAGTTAGAGACAAAATAACTTAAAATTAAATGTGAATATTCACTAACCTTTACTAACCATTCTTTTCTCCCTTTTAGAGATAGAAGATGCAATATTTGAGTATGTAGATATTAATTGTGTGGGTCTTTGAGTTGGATGGCTATCAAACTTGGATGAAGGAACTTCAATTTTTGGTGGCCTTCCTCTTTTTTTTTTTGCTATATTGTACATATTGAAAAGAAACAAGAAATTAATAATACTTTGTGATGAATAAATAGACAATTTTTTACAGCTAAAATGAAGAGAAACAAAAAAGTAATAATAACAACTTTTACAATTTCAGGTTGCCGAGAAAGCTCACTCTTATTTTTGCATCCTCTTATATTGTGAGTAATTTCACAACAATGATGGCATCTCATTGTTACTCTAACTTGCTCAATTTGTTGGAATTTCGTGGTTCTTTAGTCTTATCCATTTTTCTTATCTTTTTGGGTCTTCCAAGCACCTTATTAATTAATGGAGGTAATATTGGCTAAAGATTGTTAGTCTTCGGCTAAAATTTAGGACCATTAATGGGTTATATAACATACTGGTAACTCTTCAAATAACAATCACGATTGTAACATTGATTGACATAAACATCGATATCCTCCCTCTGATATGATATACAAGCCACATCATATTTACATGGAATCCCTGTTAAATCCTATAGTCTATGTTGATAAGTTCGCGTTTGTAAATCAACAATGAACTTGTCCGCAAAAGGTGTGACTTCAAATTTCAAATTTCTATTTGTCTTGGTCATACAATGCCTTGCTTCCTATTTTGCAACCTCTATTTTCTTTCTTACTCTTGGACATATATTATTTGTGGATTTGAGTATCATGTCTCTTTTTTCATACATCCTAGTCATTAAATAAACTTGAACGTCTTTTAACATATTGATCAAACTTTTTGTACTAGCTTCACAAATGAATCCAATAAATATCTCTAATATATTATTATGAACAATTTCACACTTTAATATTACACTGAAAAATACCTTCAAAAAAGTCTCTAATTTTCTAATTTTGAAATCATCATAAGCTTTCGCTGAAATACTCTTCAAATGCTCAATTATCTCATCAAATTCGATTTTCGTTGTGCAATTCATTGTTTGCTAAAATCAACTCCCATATGTGTGGCCTTTATGAATACTTAACCAATTTGCAATGACATATCGAGCATATTTTCTATGTTCATCTTCTAGAAGCAGATTCTTTAATGTATCCACTAAACCATGTGACAAAAAATGTAGTATAAATTGAAGAAGATAAATCATATTAAGAAATGAACATCACATGTATGGATATTTAAAGTTTACCTTATTCTAATCACTAACAAAAGTCCATGCATTCCTACTTATGTCTGGATCTTCCGTAAGAATGTTCAAAAAAATAATGCAACAATTTGTAATTTTCTCTTTCAACCATACCTCAAGATATAGGAAACATCTAACTGTTTCTATCACAACCTATTATAGCTAATAAAACACCTCCAAGGAATGTCTTAAAAAAAATCTATCTAACCTAATTATTTTCTTGCATCCACCACGAAAACCATACTTCAAAGCACTAAATCTCATATAAAACCTTTTGAACATTGGTTTTTGGACTGTTCATCAAGTTTAGATAGAATAATATACTTTCTATCTTTGGCAACTTATCGTAAACCTTGTACATAAGACTATAACTTAGAATAATGACCATCTATAGATCCTTGTAGCATGGTAATAGTTTCCCATATAGCCCTATAACATTAGGATTTAGTTACTTGTAACGCATATTTTCTTTGGAGATCATCCATCATTTCGGTAATAGGCGAATTTGGGTTCCTCATAAACTTGTGTAAGAATTCATTTGTTTTCCATTTCCTACTAGCTTGCTTGTTCCTTTGCACTTTTATGCAATTAAGCTTGTGTTCCATTATCTTAACTTTAAATGTTTTCTCGTTTCCAATCCAGCTTGTACATATCGGAAAAAGACATTGTAGCTCACAAATTGCCTCCATTCTCATACCAGATCTTGCCAATAAAGCATCATATCCATTTGTAATTGCATAGTTTCTTATTTCTTCTCTCAACTGCATCTCATCTTTAAACTTCATTCCAATTTCAAACTTAAAATCTTTCATATCGACTTTTGGATTAAAGAAAATGTATTTCTTCTTTGGAATAGATGCTTCATCATCACTACAAATTGATGATTGAACTTTATCATCACTATCCTCATATTCATTATTTTCACCATGTGAACTTCCTTCTTGTCTTTATGTATCTTTGGAATAATCACCTTCTTTATTGCAATCATTTCCACTATCTTTAACCCTATTGACAACATTGTCGTATTTAAACTCGTTATGTACAATCTTGGCACATCTCTTCTCATTTGTTCTTATAGCAACATATTCTTCATCATCAATTGCAAATAACTCATCATCAACTAAATCATCTCCATATTCACTAACCTGCAAAACAATGAAGTCATCATCTTACTCTAATTGAACTAGGAATAACCCCTCATCATCATCATCATCATCATCATCATCAGAGTCAGATTCTTCACCATCTATTGTAGGATGTTCATAACCATGCTCATAGTAGATTTCAACATTGTCATAATTCAAATCTTCCATATGTTAGAGCATAGCCAACATTTCCTTATCATAGCGTAAACATAACTCCTTCAAGCTTCTCATTGATTCATTAAGAAATTTGTAAAACATGGATATTACTCCATATCCTTTACCTTCATAAACTCCTTTTAGGACTTGCATGCTTTATTGTGTGAAATTCATTAAGTTATGCTCTTATTCAATTTACAAAGAGATTAAACAAACATATGCAACATTTTTAGAGGAAGGTATAGAATCGTATATAATGAATAAATATTTCAAGTAGTGCATGAAATTAACATTAAACTTGATAATTTCCCCCAGATTTGCATTTCATTGCAAATAAAACATTATGTATCTTCTTAAACCTTATTTAAGATAATATATGTTATTGAAAACAAACTTAACTTTACAATTTTCAACTTAATTAGCTAAAATAAATAAAGAAATAGACAACTAATTTGATTATTAAACGAATAAATCCAAATCACAGCATCAAGTTAATAGTCCTATTTTGATTACAATATGTCTAAAACTTGCAATTTAGCTAAAAAAGATAATTATTCCAACTAATTTAACTAAAGATACAAAGTTACAATTACTAGTATGGAAGGGATAAATAGCTTGCCTGCTACTATGGACCACATATTACAGCTACAAGTTTAGTTGGTGCAAACACAAACACAATAAGGGAAGGTCAGAACTTGAGCATGTTAGAATATTATCATCTCAATCCTAATTCCGTAGCATGGTAGAATATAAGAAAAAATCTTCACAAAATCATTTTCAATTTCTGCAAAGTTTAAGCACATTTAGATGGATAAATCAATTAATAATCCAAATAACCTAAGCACATGTAGATGGATAAATCAATAACTATCGAACCACATGATGTTCCAAATATAATTCATAAGCCAAATACACATGAAACGCTTCCTAGTTTTATTGTAATGAATTGGAAATGGAACGTTTTACAAAAAAATAGAAAAGACGACAAAAGGATAAACAAGACACACCTGAAAATCACAATTTCTATAATGCAACAGAGAAGATTGGTGTGATAGATTTGGTAATGCGAAGAGGAGTAAAGAATGGTGTGTGACATATAATGGTATGTGACAGAGAATGGTGTGTGATAGAGAATGGCGTATGATAGAGAAGATTGATGTGACAAGGAAGAAGAAAAAGAAAAGCACTTCCTAGTTATCCTATAGTGAACTGAAAAGAGGAGGAGCAGAGTGTGGTGTGAGAACAAAGAGAAGGGTAACAAATTGAACTACCAAATCAGTTTAGGGATTTAACCTTAAAAGATGTAGTTTCCTTAATTTACTTAATGAAGCTTAATTAGATTAATTAAGTTTGATGTGTATAAGTGCTTAGGGTTGTTGTCTGATGTGGCATAACACGCCAGCAATGTTAATGGAGATATTAACGTTAGGCTAGATTTGAAAAAAATTAAAAGTTTGAATATTTAATTGCCACATTTTAAAGTTTGGGTTATAATTACAAAATTGAGTTAAATTTAGGATTTGTTTTTTAATTAACTAAAAAAATTCCTCTTACCTTTTTCAAAAACACTATTATATGAGCAAATAGTACATGTGAAACATTTATAAAATTAAGGAGCTATTATTATAATTCTCATATACTAATTTCACATATCAATCTATCTCTCTTCCCGTAGATAATGTAACAATGTTCTCTTCCCCTAAATATGCATCCTAAGTAAATTTTATAAAATATTGTCAATACGAAAGTAAGTGGCTACTTTTAACGGTTGCATCCTTTTCTTCATTACTTTCAACAATTGGTCTTTCAATATCAATTTCTTTACTTGGCGCATGTGGGAATCTTAGTAATTTTCTTTTAAAATTAATTATTAGAGCATCATGGATATTTCTCATTTAACATTTATAGAGGTTACATGAATTATTGGTATTCATTTGATGCCATTTAAAACTGAGCTATCAATAAAATAAATTAATATGTTTTAGGTACCAAAATAAACATGGGTCTTAATATTAGTTCTTGAACATTTTCTAATCTATATTTTTGTAATCACCATAGAAATAGCATTTCACATAAATAAAATTAAAAGCATTAGTGCAATTTGAGAGAGACTTATATGAGTATGACTTATATTCACTTTCCGATCTTAGTGGATGATTTTCCTGATATAACGCCTTCTTTTGGATATATAGGAGAACATTCTCCTCGTATGATGAAAGCAGGGGCTAACAAATGATTTAACATGCAATTTGATCTTTTTATGACAATAAAACCTATAGTAATTTTAAGAAAATGTGATGCTTCTTTATTTCTTTTAAGGCCTATATTAAATGAGAGCAAGTATT
Source organism: Erythroxylum pelleterianum (assembly GCA_027563865.1). Taxonomy (NCBI): domain Eukaryota; kingdom Viridiplantae; phylum Streptophyta; class Magnoliopsida; order Malpighiales; family Erythroxylaceae; genus Erythroxylum; species Erythroxylum pelleterianum. Next base: position 12,519,272 of record JAOQMR010000002.1, on the reverse strand, counting down.
ATGCCTTTATAATAAGACCTATATTGATTATGAGTTTGATTCATATCATTTTAATAATAAATAAAACGATGATGTATTTTCTTTTGAGATGACCTTGCGTAAAAGTTATGTTACTTTTACCTTGAATAACATATCCATTAAGTTTAGAATGTGACTTAAATGTGAATGCATTAACTTTTTTCTTTTGCTTAAAACTTGGTGGATGATCGATATGTATTTGATTTTTATACATATTTAAAAAATGCAACAAACTTATATGATAATGTAGGCATAGGCTCTTCATATAAATGTTTTTTCCCTTACAAAAATTGTCCTGATATTGGGTAATGCACTTTCATAAATGAAACCAATTCCTTGCCTATCATTAGAGCTCTTTTGGGATCTAAGCATGCAAATTTTCACTTCCTAGAGTGAACTTAGACAATGATTCTCTAAGTATATCAATTTCCTTCTTTAATATCTCAATCTCAAACAATAAATCATCAACTTTATCATTAGTAACAACTATAAATTATATCATGTCATGCATATTGCATTTTAATTTCTCTTTCTCAATTATGCATACATCTTAGAGTTTTTTAACTTCTTTATACTTGGAAGATGTTTTTTCTTCTTTTCATGCTCATAACCTATAAGTATTTAATTCTCTCATCATATGAAAGAGTAATATTACAATCCTTATCATAAGAATTTGAAGAGGCTACCTTATCATTATTAACTATAAAGAACTTACTTTTTACCTTATTTTTAGATTCCTCAGTGTCTAAACTAGTAGCGTGATCCTATGAGGTCTTAAGTGCTTTCTTCTTTTTCTTTAATTGTTTGTCCTTTTTCTTCTTTAAGAACTTCTTGAACTTATTTATGATGAATTTTATATATGATCATCATCAACTCTCACTTGTAGATGTCTCATCATATCAAGTTTCTCATCTTGGATATTTGAAAGTCCACTTCTCTTCTTATCAGAGCCACTTCCTCTTCATGCAATTCATTTATCCTCATCTTATAGATGAGATATGATCTAACTAGCTCTTCCATAATGGGGTGTTGAAATCTTTGGGTTTATTTATAACTATTATTCTCATTAGGACATAGACATCACTCTCCATAATTCCTCAAATTAAGATCGACCCTTTTAGCTAAAAAAGGTTTCATGTTCGTTTTTCAATATGTGTAATTGTCACCATCAAAGAAAAAGGGGCTACTGATACATTGACTATCTTGAATAAAAAGTAAATCAAACAGTGCCATAAAGATCTTTGCTCAATTTTCATTAAAAATGTAAATGTAATGATTAAGATATGCCTTGATACCAACTGTTAGTCCTTAAATTGCATAAGAGGGGATGAATTGTGTGTGTTCAATTTTTATCCTATTTTTAAATTAACGAATAATTTGCATATTATGAATGATTATGAAAAGTTTATATATGATAATTGCAAAGAAATAATAATAACAATTAAAATAGAGAATGGAAAGAGATAGAAAAATCAATTTATAGTAATTCGACTAAATAACTCTTGACTTATATTCCCTTAAGGCCCACTTGGAAACTTGTTAACTTATTCTTTTAATTCAATGGATGAAGAGTAACCTTCATCCAATATCTTCTTTGTCAAAGGTTGAGAGTAACTTACAATTGTCTTATTTTGCTACAGGTGAAGAGTAACCTTTTACAAATCCTATTCAGAATCAAAAGGAACCCTTACAAAGTGTATCCCAAGAAATTTTCAATTAGAACTAGTATACAACTCAAAAACTCCTTATCTTCCTTACATCAATGAATATAGGCTCAATATATATTATGAATGCTTATGTGATTCTCTAGTCTCTCAAAACTCTTACGAAGTCCCTATTATGTCAAACTAGTTCCCCCATCTCATATGTAGTTTATTTATACTAAAAATAATGTAATTGTCTTTAAAAACAAAAATTATTCATTAAAATAGTTAGTAATGGTAATATTGGTTAACCATTTTGCATATTGATCAATCAATATAGTACATCGGTCAACCATATGGTCAGAACTCTTAATGCATGTTCTAAAAAATGACTATGTAACTAATCTATTCAAAATCCTAACATTGGTAGCCTAAATCACCAATCATTCGAAATAAGTTTTTTTATAAAACTTATCAAGCTCTTTCTAATATCAAAACATATGCCTTTGACAAACACTTGATTTAACATTTCAAAAGTTCCCTAAAATTTTCTTTAAAAATCAACAAAATTTTATTTTATTATGAAAGGATTTATTTATTACGACCTTATATGTAAATTATCATGCAATGAAAGAACTTTTACTTCGCCAAATAATTAGGATAAGGTTACAAGAAGAATTATAATGATTTGTTTAAGTCTTAGTATGCTTAACACTTCTTTATTCCTGATCCTTCACTTGAATTTTATGTGTACTCCACTTTGCACTTTTTTTTTCATCTTTGATTATTGCTTCAGTTGTCTCCTTTACTTGCTTTACTTTTCCATTGAACTTTATCTTTTACATATTAACTTACTAATATCATTAGGAATTAAAAAAATTAATACTAACATATTTTGTTATCATCAAAATTATAGATTAAAGTCTTAGTTAGTCCTATAATTAATTTAGAAAAATTAATGTTTGTTCCAGTTTTTATAATATCAAAATTTTAATGAAAATAACTATATTTTAATATATTAGCTATTATTACCTAATAATCAATCATAATTGTTGATAGTTTCACCTATTTATGTAGTTAGTCTATCGATAAATGGAAGAACTTGTATATAAATGTCTTAAAATATTTATTATCTAATACGAGTCAACTCCCATATTTTAAAATATTTTGTTGGCATAAGCTAGAAATTTAAAAGTAGCATAACAGAAAAAATAATATAAATAAGAGGTCTATAAAAATAAGTGATCAGATAACGAATTATATAAATTTAATATTACTTGATTGTTTATTATGAAGTAGTTTCCACAGATGGATTGCAATAGGCTACATGTAAAATAAGTATATATAAATATCATCCTTGTCTTTTCCCAAATATCAAATTGTTGAAGTCTATAACGACTTGGGAGAAACTTTTATAGGCATTCCACGGGAAGGGATTGGAAGAGGATCCATGATGATTTGCTCGTCAGGGTAGAGTAAAGACCAGTCGTATCTAGTCACCACATAGTGCACGAAGATTAGGATGTTGAGCTTGGCCATTTGGTACCCAGCGCAAACTCTTGGTCCTCCTCCAAACGGAAGGTACACATATGGCGGAATCGCTTCCTCGAACCTGCCAGGATTGAAACTTAGTGGATCCTTGAAATACTCTTCATCGTAATGTGTGCTATACGTTGTCCACAGCACCTGCAAGCAAACCTGGGGTCATTAGGAAATGAAACTTAAAAACAAATCTATCTTATATACATAGCTGATGATACCTCAAGAAATTGAATTCTATTAGCATGGTTGGATATTGTTGAACATGTGCACTACTAAACTACTACCAGTGAGCTTCTTTTAGAAGATTAAGTTGAATAAGTGTAGATGGAGGGAAATCATAATTAGAAGAGAGTGCACCTTCCATCCTCTCGGAATGGTAAATCCTTCAAATTCAATATCTTCAATTGCTTTCCTGAAGGATCCAAAGATGGGAGGAAAGAGGCGCATGCTCTCACGTGCAACTTGCCAAGTATACTTCATCTTCTTCACATCTTCCAATGTTAGATAATTGTCATCATCCACTCTTTTCTTCTTCTTTATTTCTGCATGTTCTGACCACCACCAAAACAAACAACGTTGTTTATAGTTTAAAGACATGAACACAAAGAATAAAGCATAGCTTTTTACGCATATTCTTCTATTCAGAGGGCATTTTTCTTATTAGACTAAGCCACCTTATATGTATACATATATGATTTTACTATTATATACCAGTACCTTCAAGTAAAAGAGCCAGGCACTCTGGGTGTTGAGCTAGCATTTTGAAGGTCATGGCAATGGCGAAACTGGTTGTATCGTGAGCTGCAAACACCAGTAATACCACGTTGTCGACAACCTCCTCTTCGTTAATTTCTCCACGAATCATCCCACCAACCAACCGAGACAGCAACATGCCTTCGTTGCTTCTTTCCAATCCTGCTCTCTCCATCTCCTTCCTCTTCTCCCTCACCACTTCAACTATCATTTTTGCAATTTCATTCCTCGCTTTCATTGCCCTTGAAAACCTAGACCCAGGACATGAAATGGGAGGTGCAAACACTCCTTCCAGTACTCTCTCGAACGTGTTAAGTGTTTCAGGCTCAGCATTTATACCTAACAAGCACTCAAACACTATGGTGAACGTCAACACTTTGGTTGAACGATAAAGACTCAGCTTGTCTTGGCTGCCATTCCAGTTTTTGTTTAGGTGCAACTCAACTGTCCTGCAAATTTTTGGCACCAAAGACCCGAGCCCTGTATTGCTGAGTGCAGTTGCTATTAGTCCACGAATGCATCTGTGATGATCACCTTGCTTTTCCATGATGGAATTCTTTCCCATCAGCTGAACTGACGAAGTAGGCCATGAGCTTATCACCAACTTGAACTCGTTGGACAAGAAGAATCTGTTTGCATCAGCTCCATTGACAACTATTGTTGGTGAGCCCATTAGCCTTGTTTTGAATATTTTCCCATACCTTGTCGCTCGAGGTTGGACAAATTCCTCGAACAATCGGTTCTTACGTTGAGCTTTGTAGAAGTCTACCGTTTCACCAATCCAAGGTAGACCCATTTCTCCTGGTGGTAGCTTTATATTTCTCCTATTACAACCTCGAGAAATACATATGATCAATAAAATGGTGGAGAGAATTGAAAGCAAGCCAATTGAAACACAAGAAATCAAGTAGCTATAGGTTGTTTCGATGACCATTTTGGAAGATAGATTCAGGAGACGGATTTTCGAACAAGGTCTTAAGGTGTAAAACTTTAAGGTTGGTATCCATCACTGAGAATTACTGGTGCTATATATAGGCATGATCATGACTAGATAGAGAAGGAACATTGATTAAGCAACAAAATTAATAAGTCAAACCGCATTTCATTGGTTTGTGAGGGAGGTCAACGGACCATGAATTGTGATAAACCGTCCCACCATAGGCATGATAGCAAACATATGTTTTTTCTTATTAATTCTCATATAGTTGCCGACCCAATTGTTGACTTTTGAAGAGGAGAATGAGAGTGAGAGCCAAACTAGGTATTAAGACACAGTGATCCCAAGTACGCTGCATGTGCTCCTAATGTGCACTTGAAGGATTGACAACTTTGTCAATCATTATTTATGCGTCTGTAAGTTTGTCTGAGGGATTACCAAATCTCTTTTTGGTGTGTTAGGAGTCAATATATAGCTCTTGAAATTCTTTTTTTTTCCTTAATTAACAAATAGTATCCCTGAAGATCTGGTAAGTTGGCCAGTAAACAAATTTTTTTAGGGATTATTCTCTTCAATAAATATGTTGAATATAATGGAATCCTTTTCCTATCTCACTTGGTAGCTGATGGCCAATAGGGCCATATAAATAATAAAAATGGACCGTCCCTCATCAACCTTGGAACTCTAAAATTGTAATCGGTGTGTAAGGTGATATGGTACTGCACCGGCTAAATCTTGTTTAATTACCACTTCTGGTGTGGTGGGGTTTGCTTGATTTACTTCACAGGATGATGCCTACGCGTTAGATAGCAGGTTTTGAGGAGGTGCTCATGTAACCACAAATGGATACGCAGAGATTACTTAAGCTTTTTAACCAATATTTCAATTCATTAATCACCAGTTGTTGAGATTGGAGGCTTGGGGTTGATATCATATCTTACCTGTTCTAATACTCCAATGCCTTGTTAATCAATGTGAATTTTCCCTAAAAGACTCTTGGCCATAATCATACGAGGCAGAGACACGTAGCCAGCCAAAAAATATAGGGGGGCCCAAAACAAATTTTTTAAAAATTTTGAGGGCCCAAACCTTAAAAATTATATTTTTATATAGAAAAAAAATTAAAAATAAAAAAATTAACTTTTTTTTAAATTTTCGCCGGACCCATTGCCCCACTGGGCCAAACGTGGCTACGTCCCTGATACGAGGGTTATATGATTTATTTAACAGGTGTTAATCTCGTCATAGATATAAATATGTTATTTTTCTTCCCATACTCCCAAACTTACGGTGTATTACAAAGCTTTTTAAAAATAGTATTTCTATACTACGTACGATAAGTTTTTACAGCAGCTGCCAAATTATACTAGTTATAGGCTTTTATATGACAGCGCACAAGTTTGTATTGAATATCAAGAGAACTCCTAAAATTGTGTATTTAAGATAAATAAACCCTTCACAATTGAAAATAAATAATCAATCCCCTTATACTACTCAAATATTAAAGCATGTATTAGCTATTAAATTCATTCTTTGACAAAAATCAATCGCAAACTTTTTTTTTGGTAATTAAAAAAAGTATTTTAGCTATTAAATTTTAAAATTAATGTGAAATACACATGTGAGTAAATATATTGAGTAATATAAATAAAAGTATTTTTATTTTTGTTTTAAATTTCATACAATTAAAATTATTAAGTGACATGATTTGTAATTAAATATGTAAATTAAGGAAGACTTTAAAGAAAAGAATCTAAGAATCGGTTATCATAAGGTGAAACATGACATTTTCTTTAATGCTATGAAGCATTTTCAATCTCTATAAGTAAAAAAAGTTCAACTCATTTTAAGGGGAGAAGATTCAAGTTAAGAAGCATCATCAAACCCTATCGTAACTACATAAGCGTTTAAAGTTTAAGATAATTTTCAATGCTTCATATGCTCTAACAAGAAAAGGTTGAAGTTTATGATTTCAAAGAAACTTCGTTGAAACTATTGTGGCGCTTGGATCTCCTCAAGAAGGCCTAGAACTCCCTCAAATTGATTCTTGTGATGCAATGCATATATGATAGCTAGCTAGGACTACCTCTTTAGAACACTGGGTTGTGCATATGACACAGATCTTAGAAGCTCATATGACTTTTAATTAAATAGAAAAGATAATCCGACGACTTATTCCATAAATATGTTACAACAAATGAAGAAAAGGGAGGTTGATGACCTTTAAGCTAGTGACCCATAAGACCAATCACTATAAACACTTAATGAAGACTCAGAAGAGTTGAAGTCATGCAAGAATTTGGCCAAGTTATTGTTGAAATTTTAACAAATCAATAGGAAGGGGAACGCAAGGCAATAAATTACTCACTTAATCGACACATCCAATAATGTTGGCACAGACGGTAATTTGATGGTGAAACAATTTACTCTTTTGCTAAAAGACATAACTTTTGATTAGCACACAGACCTTAAAGTAAGCTCTATTGACAATTGGGAACAACTGAAGCAAGAATTTTCCGACTTTTACAACACTCAATGTACTATAAGTACGATAGAATTGACAAATAGCAATAAACAAAAGGATAGACCAATTTTCTTTTACATTAATAAGTTGAGGGATTTGAGACTTAACTACAAAAATTTACTCTCAGAAGCATCTATTCTAGACATGTGTATCCAAAGCATGGATTAGGGACTTCGCTACATCTTACAAGGCATAAGGCCCAAGACTTTTGAAGACTTCGCATCTTATGCGTATGGCATGGAGTTGAATATTGTTGTAGCTAGTCAAAAAATGTTATTGGCTCAAGAGCCTAAGAAAATTAAATAAAAATAAGAAATGCATAAAAAGGGCATTCTCCTTTAAATGAAACTAAACAAGCCATGGAAGTGAACAAGGCACCATTGAAGTTCACTCGTAAAAATTAAATACCACAAGAAATAACTTTAACTTCCTTTAGTGAAAAAGGAGGAAGAAAGAAGTTGTTAGAGGATAGAAAAGAAAAATAGTATCTCTTATTAGAAGTTGAGGTGCCAAGAATCTCCTTAGAGCTTAACTCATTAAATTGCCTTAAACCAAAAAAAAAAACCAAAGGAGGAAAATAAGGTGAATGACTAGAGGATCTACAAATATCATTGATTTATTAGTCATTATGCCAAAAGTGCTTTGTTTTTAAGGAAAAAAAACATTGAGTTATAAAGGAATAGAGTAATTTTCTTCAATAATGGAGTTGTAAATTCCAACTTGAAAAATATTGTAGGGTCATTTATGAATTCATCTCATGTGAATTCAATGATGGCATTCAAATCCTTTATTCTTATAGATTTAATAGAAAGCCTAACTGAGAATAGTAAACTAACATAATTACTCAAATCTTCAAAGTTGGAAGCCTACAAAATGATGGTTTGAAAGAAGGCTAAGATTTTCACTCATAAGAGGTACCATAAGAATAAATTCCTTAACATCAAATTAGTACCTAATAGAATGAGATCGATAAAGAAGACTAAGAATAATTGTAAAGCTATAATAAGAGATCCAACATCAAATTTAGAGAACAAAGTAGGCAAGTCTAGTCACTTTGAATGTGTTCATGCCAAGGAAATGACATAGTTGAGAATATCATTTTTCCTAGTGTTATTACATTGATAATGAGGGTGAAAAAATAGTAAAGTTAATGTAACATACACAAAGATAGGTATATGACTACAAATGAATAATGAAAATCATTTCCAAAGACTTTGCTTCTTTGATGATGATTTCCTATTCAGTTCCAAGCTATGTAGTTATCTGCTTTTTGTTTGTGAAATAACTTGGGAGGCAAAAATCGATCATATTATGGTTAATGATTGCCCTACGATTAACAACAAGAGTTATGAAAGAATTATCCATATTTGTAAATGAACTTAAGCCTAACTAATTGATGATTTGAGGTTTTAACTTAGGGAGGAAAAGGCCACTAAAAATATCCAGCTTGACCTTCTTATCGGAGATTTATAATCAAAAACATTATTCCATTTGATAAATGCGAGAACAACTTATGACATACTTTTAGGATGTACATGGCTGTATGGAAATGGAGTAGTTTCTTTTATGCTTCATCTATGTTTCATATAATATAAAGATTGTAGATTGGGAAAGGGTGATATAGACATTGATCCTTCAACATAGCCAAATCTTACTTTGTTGATGAAAAATTCTACCTCAAAGAAACCAAAATGAAGGAATGCTAAGTTTTTAGCTAAAAGGAAAGGTAATATCATCATAGAATGGCATACACTCAATTCAAAGGATGAATAAATAGTAAAGCATGAGAAAGGAGAGAATAACACTAGCCTAGAGGCAAAAGAAAACTCAAATTTTGGTTTACTCCTTAAACAAAAGTTAAGGATAAAAGATTTTAACTCTTAAGTTAAAAAAAAGCGTGGAAGGAGAAGATTAAGCTTAGTTTGTGACACAAAAACTACATTATGTCTAAAGATGCAAAATAATTTAAGTTGCCATGTATATGCAAAAAAAAAAGATCTGTGTAATCGAAAGAAATCAATAAGGGTGTCAATCTTTGATTGTCTAAGAATACCATCTATATAAAGATCTATACGTGAACAAATAGAAAAATAATAGAGTGAAGAAATAAGGTGTGCTTCTACTTAAAAAGAATATTGCACTTTCATTTATACAGACTGAGAGTTAAGAATGTTAGGAGGAAAGTGGAACCTAAAAAAGTAGTTAGGGTTAATTATCCTTCCAAATTAGTATAACGTAAAGTGTCATCTAACATAAAGAGTCAACTTTAAATAAAAAGTGAAGGTGGACACAACTTTAAAAGGAAAGGTCCATATAATCATAATCAAAAAAAATTAACATCTTCATAAGATGAAGATAAATTCTCACAGAAAATGGTGCTTTGCAATCATGTTTTTGTTTAAGATTTTAGTGGTAATGATTCAAGAAGAAAAAAGTATCGATGATGCTCATCTTTCCTTAGAAAAAGTAAATTAGGCAACTATTTATGAATTAAAAGAATATCAATCTTAGTATCACCGAGTAGTCTTATCTAATCTTCATGAATATGAATATGTCTAGAAAAGAACAAGAAGCTTACAAAGCCCATTGATAAAGTATAGAGATGTTTTTACTTGTACCTATAAGGAGATGCTAAGACTAGATTCTAAAGTTGCAACGTATCACATTATTAAGAAAGGAAAAAGGCTCATCAAACATGAAGTGAATCATACGTTAATACAATATTTAATAAGAATATCAAGATACACAAGAAGGGGGATTGAATTGTGATAACTTTTTCGTTAATCCCTTTTTAAGGAAAACTTCTTGTTTAGAACAAAAAAACTTGTTCAGTTACGAATTACTTTAACTCTTATTTGTAAACGTTTTTCTAAAACCTTGCGTATTAGAAATATCAAAAATCACGGTAATGAAATAGAGATAGTTGAGAGATCTTGACACAGTAATTTTTATACTGGTTCACCCTAAACCGTGGGCTACGTCCAGTCCTCAGATAATCTTCTGAGATTTCACTAACTCTCAAAATTTTACAAGTATTCTTTTCGCTAAGCCTCTTCAGGTCTCTTTACAATCAGTATTCTTTTACACTTAGCCTCTTCAGGCTATTTGTAGCACTTTCAGACTTGAATAGTGTATACATCTTGTTACAGAAAAATATTGCTCTAGCAATGATCGCACAATAATCTCTCTGGCTTTTTCAGTTCAATTTATGCTATGTATCTCTGTATGTAGTCTTGGACTTCGACTTCTTATTTGTAGCCTCCGTCTCCAACTGCTTCTTGATAACTGCTTCTTGAATCTTTAAAGAAATGGTTATTCAGTTGAGTTCTATAACTAACTCAGACTGATACTTCCGTCTACTTTCCGCTTTCGTCTGCTTTCTGCTAAGCTTCCATTTGCTTTTTTTTTACTAAGCTTTCGTCTGCTTTTTGTTCTGTCTGCTTTTTTACTAAGCTTTCGTCTGTTTTTTATTCCGTCTATTTTTTTGCGATATCTTCCGTCTTGTTTCTTGCGATATCTTCCATCTGTATTTTCTTCTGTCTGTTTTTTAGTTAGCCATTCTCCGTCTGCTTTTCATTTGTCTTCTTTTTGTTTGTTATCAAAATTATTAATCACGTAAAGTCATTTTGACTTAACAAAACGAGCATAAAGTTAATTCTAACTAAAGCTAACTCCACAAATCGAGGGTGTACATTAAGAAGCTTATAAAATTGATTTTCATTTGGGAAGTCAAATATCCAACTTAGATCTCAAACATCTTCCTTGTAAAGGTAATGGTCACTTTTGCATATTTATTAATTTTAGAGTTCTTAACAATGAGTTTCCTAAAGATTACTTTCCTTTTGCCATCACTGAAATCATAATGGATGCAATGATTGGTCATAAAGCATTAACTTTTATAAACAGTTGGTGGCATATATTCAATCTCATATCCTATAAATCTTTCTAGGTAAGTGTACCTATCAATTCTATAGTACAAGTTATGGAATGCAAAGTTTCAATCCTATAAATACTATGATACTAGTTTAACCCTTTCGATTATCTAACTAATAAATTCTAACAATGGTGATGGGTAAAATTCAAATTCAAAGCAATGAACTAAAACAAATGAACATAGTTAACAAACTAAAAAAAGATTAAACCTATAAACAATCAATAAAAACAACGATACCAAGATAGTGAATTCCCCAAGGACTTCTCCTACATATAAGACTTAACATATAAATTTAACCTAAAGTTTATTAAACCATGAAAATTCATCAATTATGCTAATATTTTTCTGTAGATTATTAACAACTAATCCTAATTTGAGTAATCAAAATCTCTTTCAAATTATAAACCCTAGATCTTTATTACACAATTTATGAATTCCTCTATTATATTTGACTCTAATTTTATAGATTTATGTCAACATATCTCTAGGATTGCATATAATTTTTTTTCGATTATTCTAATTCAATTCATACAATAAGAGATAAGATTAGGAATGCAATAGTAAGAGACATATTAGGGGTATCTAACAATGATAGTAAATTAAAGGAGACAAAGCTTAAATGGTTTAGACATGTTAAGAGGAGATATCCTAACACTCCAGTAAGAAGATTATGCTTAGAGATTATAAGAGAAGAAGAGGAAGACCTAAAAAGAATTAAGAGGAGTTGATTAGGAACAATATGACCCTACTAGAAGCTACCGGGGACTTAGTCCTTAATAAGAAACTTTGGCGAACTAGGATACGGGTATAGAACCCTACATGTAGATTTGAACCTTTCCCATCAATTTAGTTATTTTATTTCTTTTTCTTTTTCTTTTCTTCTTTCAGTTACTTATTTGTTTCTTTCTTTTTTGTTTATTTATTTACATACTTTTCTTTTCATTTTATTATAATTATAATTTATTGTTTATTATTTATTTTTATTTATACAAATATTTGTTTATGTATTTGGCTATTGTTTTCTTCCAACTATTTTCAAAAACATTTTTTAGGTGTATCAAAAACAACCTCTCTATTAGTTAGAGATAAGGCTTCGTATTTCTAAACCTCCCTAAATTCTACATCTCAGCGAGATTTCTATTGGGACATTGTTTTTGTTATTTTTAATTCGTCATTTCCATCCTAAGTTTCCAGTATCTCCTTAAGTGATGTCGCACTATAAGCCAGAGAATAATTTCCTTTCATCCTTCCATTATGTTTAGTAACTATAGCAATTAACAAATCATAAAAATAAGCCACAAACATAAAATCAAGAAAGAGAGCTCTAAATAAAAAAATAAACGTAAAAACCAAGAAACAACTAATAAAAACATGAATACCTGAATATTGAATCCTTCTAGGACTTCTCCTATATATAAGACTTCACGCATTAATTTAACCTAAAGTTCATTGGATAATAAAATTTTCTTAATTATGTTAATTTCTCTCACAAAATTATTAATAACTAATCATAGGTTGATTAATCAAAATATCTTTCCAATTAAAACTATTGGAATTGCACTACCTAATTTAAAAAATCCTTTATTAGATTTGACTTTATTATGGAAGAGCTAGATGAGTTGATTTAGTAGACTCCTCCTAATGAAAAAGTTATTTTAGAAGGAGATTTTAATGGCTACATAAGGGCAACATTGAATTGGTACTCATAAGCTCATAGGAGTTTCACGTACAAAGATTAAAATGACAGTGGAACTGCTTTGTTGGACTTTGTGGTAATGTTTGATTTGATGGTAGCCAACTATTTTTTTTAAAAGAGGACCACTAGTTCACTTTGAGGAGAAAAACTACAAAGACTCAAAATGACTACTTCCTCGTAAGGCAGAGTGATCCATTTAGTTGCACAGATTTCAAACTCATACCTAATGCATGCTTGATAACTTAGCGTAAATTGCTAGTTATGGATCTTATAATTAAGGGTTGGAGAAAGTAGAAAAGTCATTGGAGAAGTACTAAAGTTAGATAGTGGAATCTAAAAAGGGATACTACAATACAACTTATGAATAGAGTAATATCTAGAAAAGAATGACAACTGGAAGGAGATGCTAACAAATGTGGGAGAGAGTAGCAACTCTTTTAAAGAATATAGCTAAAGAGATCTTGAAAGTTTCTAAAAGGCTAGGGGTAGTATAATGGCATTGTGGTGGTGGAATGAAGATGTATAAAAAAGGTGAATATCAAGAGCGTTGCCTATAAAGCTCTAATGGATAACATCATAGATGTAGAGAGGGTAATTGATAGAGAAAGTTACAATATGGCAAAGAAAGAGGTATAAAAGATAGTCTTAGAAGCCAAAAGTAGAGATTATAAGAAATTATACCAACGATAAGAAACTAAAGATGGAGAAACAAATATATTTAAGTAGCCAAGAGCTAGGGAATGAAAAGCCAGAGATTTGGATCAAAATCATTATATAAAGGATGAAGTAAGACGAGTGCTCGTGGATGAAAAGCACATCAAGAAAAGATAGTAGTGATACTTCTGTAGCTTTTTCATTGAAGGTGGAGAAGATAACATCTTTGGGGATATTAGCACGTCTGAGAAATATCGTAACTTCACTTATTACCAGTAAATCATAAGAGAAGAAATTAAAGGGGGACTAAGGGACGTGAAGAATGGAAGGGCAGTAGGATCTAATGAGCTTCCCATAGAGGTTTGGAAGAGCCTAAGAGAAGAGGTTCTTAGTTGGCTATTCAAGCTTTTTTATATGATCTTTAAGTTTGAAAAAATGTTGAATAAGTGAAGATTGAGTACATTAATTCCTCTATATAAAACAAAAAGGACATCCAAAGTTGTAATAAATATAGAGGTATCAAACTGCTTAGTCACACTATGAAATTATAGGAGAGGGTAATTGAGAAGAAAGTGAGAAAGGATACACCTATCTAGGATAACCAATTTGGTTTTAGTGGTTTACAAAAAAAGTTATACATCTTCTCAAAAGATTAATAGAATATTACAAGAAAAGACAACAAGACTTGTATATAGTTTTTATTAGCTTAGAGAAGACTTATGATAGGATACCTATGGAAGTTATGTTAAGGTGTTTAGAAGTTAAGGGACTTCCTTTGACATATATCCAAGTTATTAGGGATATATATGGAGGTGTTAAGATTAGAGTAAGGATGACATGGGGAGAAACAAAGCATTTCTCTATCAATATCGAACTATACCAAGGATCCTCGTTAACCCCTTTCCTACTTATAGTTGTGATGGATTATGATAGGTGTTTAATTAATTATGAATTTATTCCATAATATTTAGTGATTATTGCTATAAATTTGCTTAAGATACTAACTTTGACTCATATGTGATTTTAGGCACAATTCAGAAGCAAAGAAGTTAAAATGAGTCGAAAGCAGGATATTTAGGTCATTTTTCAAAGATTAATTTTCACTTATCTTCATAGAGCAAGAAGAAGAAAATTAAAACACAAGAAAAATGAAAACACAAACAAGAAAAATCAAAGTTGCTCACGGCAAAGAAGTACAAAAGTTGTGCATGGAAATTGCATGTTTTTGCTTGCAATTACGTGAATTTAATGGCTAGTAAAAAAAAGGTGGCCAAGAAAATGAGCAGCAAGCAAGGAGCAAAACATCACCAAAGAAAAAAGTAAAACAAAGTAAACAAACAAATGGGAAAAGATGAAGCATGAAACGGTAGCATGATGGAAAGCAACCAAAGGAAGCAACAGATGACTAAACGATAGAGCACAGCCATGTTGAAGCAAAGCAAAATGCAGATGCACGCCAAAATGCAAACAACGCAGAAGTTTCATCCCAGCAGGAAAAGACGACGTGCAGTATTAGAGCCAAGAGACCAAAACGTAGGAACCAGAAGTAAAATACGGCAGCAAGCTGGAATGAAAAAAACATTGTCGTTGGGATGGATGAAACGTTGTTGTGGGCAGGAGCTAAAACCGCGTAGTGGCGAAAGATAAAACGCAAAAGCAATGAGAGTTTGGAAGGTTGGTTTTAAATAAAACCATAGAACAATGTAGGTTTTAAGGGGAAAAAAAAGAATAATAGTAGCAAGAGAATAAAAGGTGGTCTTCGGTTGGGAGAACATTTTAGGGGCTGACCCAATTATCTTTTCAAGAGCTTCAGGAGAGCATGAAGAGAAGAGGCAAAGCTCTCAACCATGAGAGACCCATAGAGGGGTAACTTCCCTACACCAATTCGAAGACGTCCCAATTAAGCATTCTTTCACTGTTTTTGTTATTTCTTTCTCTCTTTAAAAATTGTTTATGTTAAGTGTATGGATTTGGGTATTATGAAAAGATGATTTTAATGCATTCATTAGATTGTTTATTTGCAAACCCATTGCTAGAATTTTGATATAATATGTAACTGTTATATTTGAAATTCATGTGTAGTAACTAATGATTCATAATTATTTGGGATAACATAATCTAGGTTAAATAACGCATCGTATGTGTTTGTTACCTTTATTCATCGGTTTTACTAATTCGTAATGCTACTACCTAATTGAATATAGAGATCTTATCCTAGGTTATTCAATAGTTAGGTTTAATTAACAATCATATCTTAATTAAACAATACTTAAGGAAAAACTCAGGTTAATTATTAACCTACGATTAATAGTTTCTAGAAGAGATTTGAGAACAACAAACCAATGAAATATGTTTACTTAGGATGTAGGCCAAGATTGAATCAAAGAACTAGGTCCCTACTGAATTCCCCACTTTTATCATTTTTACATGTTTTCTTTAAATTGCTTTTGTTAGTTAGTTTAGCTTTATTTTATTTTCTTATTTTCGAAACCAAAACCACTTAAACCTAAGCTTTGATTAATTTTATTTCAACAGCTTTACACACACTCTCTATGAGATCAACCTAGACTCACCATTGCTATAGTAGTAGTCTAGTTTATTTTAACTAGCATTACGACGCACTGTCATATTAACTCACTAAGAATATCTAAGCAGATTTGACTTAGTATATGTTGTTTACTAATGATATTATTTTAGTAGATGAAACAAAAGAGACTGTCAAAGCCAAGTTAGAACTTTGGAGGGATACGGTAGAGTCAAAACGTTTTAAAGACTGAGTACTTATAATGTAACTCTTTGGGCCATAGGTTGGCATCAAATTTAGAGATAAATATGTTGGATCGCGTATGGCCCGAGTATTCACAATATGCAGTGGAAAAGACGATAACACAACAAGAAGTATAACCAAAAATACACAAGATGTACGAAAATACCTTTTGACGCGGATTCATTGTTTCTTTTTCAAATTCGTAGACACTGCAATACGCGAATGCCTTCTACCGATATCCACACGAGTATGAATGATCCGGGCAGCGACTATCGTGTGCTAGCACATCCTAAAATCCTTTCCGAACGCTACACAGTTTTATCTCGGAGGGTGGCTAGGGTTTTGTCTCACACTGTTCTCTTCTTTCTAATGAGACCTAAATTTCTCTATTTATAAAGAAAACCTAATCCCATTGAAGCCCAATAAGTTTCGACCCATTATATCTCATATAATAAAAGCCCGACAACTTAATT
>JAOQMR010000002.1:12470526-12480784 GCA_027563865.1 Erythroxylum pelleterianum | reverse complement strand
TGCAGAGAAAAAGAATAAGAAGCTCTAGGGATCAATTGTATTAAAGGACCCCTTCGAGACCAGTTATCAAACCATAATGAGATCAGATGACCATTTTTAATTTCACAAGAGCAATCCTGTTGTACAACACCTCGCAATTTAAGCAGTTGAGTGAGGAAGAGAGAGTGAGTACCTTTCGGTTTAAGCGCCCATATACTATTTCCCTTGAGGAAGTATGCATGTAACCATTTTATCCATAAGCTTTTCTTTTCCTCCAATATCCACCAAAATCTCTTAGGGATTAAAGCATGCATGATTAGCTGTTTTGATAGAAAGAATGTTTAGTCCCCCTTCTTTTTACAGAAAATTAATATCTACCCATTTCACCTTTGCAGCTCCAGGATGCCCATTAGAGTGACTCCACAAGAATGATCGAAAGATTCTTTCAATTTCTTTTATGATGCTTTGAGATAATAATATATGGGAGCTCCAATAAATATGCAAGGAATTGAGGATGGATTTGATAAGCTGGAGCTTACCCACATAGGAAAGGGATTTGTTCACCTAAGACTTAACTCGCCTCTGAATCTTATCTAATAGAGGGCGACACTCAGCAAAGTTTAGTCGCTTAGTGGATATTGGAAGGCCCAGGTATAAAAGAGGAGGATTCTGAGATCTCATTCCAGTTGTCACCAAAACAAGAGTTTCCATATTTGCAGCACCTTTTGAAAGAAGGAAATGACTTTTGTGTTGATTCATATGAAGGCCAGACACATTCTTGAAGGCATTGAGGGGCACACATATAAGAGAGAATGGACTCCAAATCCACCCTACAAAAAAGAAGAAGGTCATCTGCAAAACAGAGATTAGTGAGATTAAGCTTCTTATATTTAGAATAGTATTTGAAGTTGGGATTGGAGATTGTCTCCTTCTGAATGTAAGCATTTACCACTTCCATGGCAAGTATGAAGATGTAGGGGCAAGGACCTACTTGCCACCACTGCAACTAAGAATTTTTAATTTAAAATTATTACTTTAAATTTTAATTTTACAAAAAAATTAAAATTTTGCCTTAATTAAATTAATGGTGACAAAAAATAATAAAAAATAATAAATATATTAATATATCAAATAAAAAATAAAATCTAAGTCCATATATTTTTATTAAGATTACTATTATTTGAGCTTATAACTTTTTAAAATGAAAACCTACAAACAGGGAGATAAAAACTACATGCTTAATTGACTTTTTTTATTCAAATTTTCTACCCTTTTGGCTTTTTTATCACACTACTTTTTGGCTTTTTGGCTTTTCTTTCCCTAACTCCACAAGGATTACCACACCCAAAGAGAAAAACAATAATCTATATTGAACGCAACTGTGGAAAGGATTCCCCCACAGGCCTTACCCCGTTCTAATGCTGGCAGGTAAATTCCCACTTCTTTTCTTTGGAAGAATGTGTAGTACGTATAATTTAGAGATGAGTTCTTGTAAGTTGTAATAGAGTTGGTACAGTTTTAATCTTTACATTTTTTTTAGACTTTTAGTGAAGACGCAAGATAAGATTTCTCATTGTAGACGAAAAATTGTAGCATATAAAGTTGTAAGAATGAACAAAAACAGTACAAACCATCTAGCACTAGTGATAACAGGGATAAAAGAAATACCCTAGATGCCCTTATGAATAAAAATAAATGGGTTCAGATTTTATTTTTTATTTTATATCTTAATATATCTATAATTTTTAATTTTTTTTGTCACCAATTAAATTAATGGCGCCAAAATTTTAATTTTTTAATGGAATTAAAATTTAAAATAATAATTTAAATTAAAAAAATTTCAATAATATAAGAGTACTTTAAATATTTTGCCCCCACTTAAAATAATTTCTGGATCCGTCCCTGGTAGGGGAAAGGGGATCTCCCTGTCTTAGGCCACGTGCAACTTTGAAGTATGTGGAAGGGGACCCATTGATAAGAACCGAAAAAGAAGCTGAAGTGATACATTCCATAATCCGTTAAATGAACAAGTTTGGAAATCCGAAGGCTTCAAGCATATGTTGGATGAAAGACCAGTTGATGCTATCAAATGCTTTATGGAAGTCTATTTTCATCGTGCAGTTCGGGGGGCTATTGGAGGTAGAGTAGCCCTTTAGCAGTTCTTGAACAATAAGTACATTGTCACCGATGTATCTATCGGACAAGAAAGCATTCCGATTATCATTTATGAGAGGAGTAAGAGCTTCTTTTAATCGTGCAGCCAGTATTTTCGATATCACCTTGTAAAGAAAATTGGTACAAGAAATGGGACGGTAGTTTGCGAAGGTCTTTGGATTTTCTCCTTTGGGAATCAAGCACAGAAAAGTTTTATTGAGTTCCTTGAGAAGAATTTCATTCCTGAAGAACTCATGGATAACTTCCTTGACAAAATCACCAATGATATTCCACAAATATTGGTAGAAGAAACCATTAAAACCATCGGGACCTAGAGCCTTCTTTTCATTCATAGCAAATACACATTTGTTAATTTCAGCATCATCCACTGCTTGGTTAAAAGAGTAAAGGCTGAATGAGAGACTTGTGGTAGGTTGAGTCATTGTAGCTCTCCAAGGGAGACATATGTTGATGCTGTTGTGCCAAGGGAAGAGTTAAAAAATCTGAAGGCTTCATCATGAATTTCCTGTGGATTCGTGAGAAGATTGCCAATATAGGATGAGATAGTATAGATTTTGTTGCAGTTTTTCCTGGAAAGAATAGAGTGAAAGAAAAATTGGGTGCTTCGGTCCCCATCCTGTAGCCAATTCACCCGAGCACGCTGTTACAAAAGGGAAGAGTGATTTTGGACAGCCTGAAGATAGGTGGAGAGAGCATGTTTCTTTAGAGTAGGATGCCCCAGATTGGCAGATAAGAGAGTCTGCATTCTTGTCAATTCCATTCTCGAATTGTTAACAGCTTCAGCTGTAGGTCCTTTTGAAGAGTTCAGAAGCTTGATTTTTTGCTTACTAAACTTTAATTTCTAAGTGCAACAGAAATGGTTGGTCCCTCTAACATGAAGCGTAGCTCCTGCCCTGCAAGCAATAGCAAAACCCGAATCCTTAACCAGGAAATTATTGAATCAGAAGGGATGACGAGTAGCAACTGGAGTGGACAAGTTGGAGACCAGGATAGGCATATGATCTGCGAACAAAGGATCCAGAAAGTGTGCCAGACTGTTGGAAAAATGCTGAAGCTATAGATCATTGACAAGAGCTCTATCGAGCTTTTTCTGATGAACTAGTCGTCCCGTTGCTTGTTTGACCAGGTGAAAGAGTGCCCAATGAACTTTAGATCAGTCAGTCTAATATGTTCAACACAGTCCCATAGATTTGTAGAAGGATTTCTTAAACTAACATGACCTTGAGCTTCAGCAGCAAAAAGAATGGAGTTGAAATCCCCACAAACAAGTCAAGGTTTGGACATAGTGGCATCGAGCTGACGGATGCTATTCCAAAGGTCTCGACATTGAAATTCAAAATTACTTGTGTACACAAAAGAAACAATCAGCTCAATATTTCCTTACAACAGTAATATGTGTAGATGCATCATCTGATCAATCATATCTAAAAGCTCCACTTTAATTTCCTCAGAATTGAAACAAACAATGATCCGTCCATAAGTATATAGGCTATGGTTAGATAACAGTCGCCAGTGAGAACCCAAAATACTAAGTTTATGCAGATTGCCCAACCGAAGTTTGGTTTCTAGTAACCCAGTAAAAGAGGTTTTTCTCTATTAACAAAATCCTTCAGAGCGAGTAGTTTTGAGGGACTGCTAATTCCTCTCACATTCCAAGCTACAACAGTCATATTAAGGTAGATGGGGTTTTGAGGCCTTTACCTTTGCCTCGTTAGGATTTGCGTTTAGAAGTGGATAGTGAAGTACCACTGTGTTCATCGTAGGACAGAGGCTGAGAGGAAGCTGAAGTATCCTCGGGCGCAGGATCACTCTTCGGAGATGTGTCAGTTAAGCCATTTGTCCCATCAAGAAGGGAAACCACAGCATTAGCTGATAGTGGGACAATAGGGGGACTATGGGAGTTGGACTGTCTTGCATAGCCTCAAAGTTTTCGACAACACACTCCACTGTCAAAGCCTTATCCGTGGAAAGCAGGGATTCTGGTTCTACAGTAGCAGTTGTTGTGTTGGCCACCTCAATAGCAATAGTAGACACAACACCATTTACAAGTTCAACATCCTTCAAACTACCAGAAGTAGGATCATGATCATGTAGAACATCTGACTCTGGGTTCATCAACTCTTGATAAGTGCCAGACTTAAAATGCTTGCTTGTGGGTTTCCATAAAGTAGATTGATCCTTCACCGGGGGCCTCCAATGGTAGGACACAGTAATACTATCCTCCTATAATTGATTCCCTTCACCTAATCGCATTATAGGAATTTCATCGGGGAGATTTTGAGAGAGCTCTATACTAACACATATACGTGCATAGCCAATCTTCTTTTTGGTTGCCGTATTTTTGTCCATGCAGAGCGGTTTACCGATGAAGCCTGCTATTTGGCTAAGGCCTTAAATGGTCCAATACTCAAAGGGAACATTGTGAAAATTGATCCATACGGGGAGGCTCTGGATTTTGATAGTTTCAAGCTTCAGTCCAGGTTGCCAAAGTTGTAGAAAAATAGGTTGACTCCTTAAGTGCCACGGACCTTCCTCTAAAATTTTGTTCGCTATGGAGATGGAGTTGAAGGAGAAGAGGATGAGATTATCTTTCGAGAGCAGCACATCCATAAGTCCTCTACTTTTCCACATTTTATTAGCCCAACGGAGGATCAGGGAAAAAGCTGGTCGCTAGTCCAAAAAAAATCCAACAAGAGCAGATTTCCAATAGTTTGCTCCTTCTTCTAAAGTTTACAGATCTGGGTACACAATGAGCTTACCTTCAAATGCAATCGGAGGTTTGTACGAGAGGGTGGAAGCTATGGTATCGCCCATTACTTATTTCCAGGTTTTCGGAGGTCTAAAATCAGTAGCAGAAGCTGGTGGCTGAGGGGTCTGAGTGGGTATAGGGGAAGCAGAAGGCAGAGGGGGAAACTCCATAGGTGAGTGAGAGGAAGAGTCAGGCATGGTGATAGGCGGGAAAGTTGAAAAGGCAGGAAATAGACAAGAGGACCCTCAGAAAGAGGGCCAACAGAGAAGGAGGGAAGGGCAATTAGGGAAGGAAAAAGGAGCAGGAGGCACAAAGGGGTTTATTGGGGGCGATGGCTAAAGAGTATCAGGGTGGAGTCTAGAGAGAGGGTAGAGCATCTCTCTCTAGCGCTTCGCTACTTTAGTTACTATTTATTATTTTTGAATTACCATCATTAACCATTTCATAAGCATAACTGAGTTACATATGTCGATGAACCGTTTTCCACCATATTAAAAGAATATGGTACTAAGCCATAACCAAATTGCCTAAGAAATAAAGTGAAAATATATAAACAACTTGAATTAATAATGGTTTTGTGCAAAGGTCTCTATCCAGTAAGTGTGAATAAAAGTATATTGAACTTTTTCAACTATATCATTAAATACTTAAAATTATGAAGGAATTCCTGAAATTTTTGTGGATTAAAAAACTAGAAAAGAAAAAATATATATTGGTAATCAAAATGTTTGAATCCAAAAACGGACAATATATGTTAAAAGATAGTGAAAAATTAAAACACAAATGTCAAAAACACATATTCATTTCCAAGTTATAGACCGAACCTACGAGGTACCTCTAGATAACAAAAATGATACCATACGGAATGCTGGAAACATATCTCATGAGAAGTAATTGTAGCAATATCGTTGTTGGTATTAGAGCAGAAATTTATTTTATGAAATTAGAGACAAAAAGTTAGACTTTAACTAGAGATAGATTTTAGAGCTAGAATTTAAAAAAAAACTTAATACATTCCTTATTCTTAGGTACGAATAACAACTCCCCAATATGAAAAAATAGATAAAAATCATCCTAAAGATAAAAACAGAAAAATAATTCAAAAGATAAAGCCATCATAATCCAATCTATAAATATTGAGGGAGTATTGAATACTCCTCGTTGTGTTAATATTTACAAACTCCTAGTTTGCTACTCAATTCGTTACATCTAACTTTTGAAAGCACCTTTTTAGGGATATCTGCAAAGTAGACATATTTCACCTTCTTTCTGCACTTCTTTAAGAAAAACAACTTAGTCTTAAAATGCTTAGTCATGCCATGAAAAAACAATTGTTTGAGATTGAAATGACAGCTTAATTATCAACAAAAATTTGAGTTGACTCATTTTGCTTCATATGTAACTGGAAGCATATTTTTGAGCCAAATTGCTTGATTTACAGCAGCAATAGTTACCACATATTTTGTTTCAGTTGTGCTTTAAGCCACAACATCTTATTTCTTTGAACACCATAAAAACACCCTTGAGCCAAAGCTAAAACAGTAACCTATTGTACTCCTCATATCATTAACAGAACCTCCCCAATCACTTTCAGAATATCCATTAAGTTCGAAATAGGGCGTACTTAATTCCATAATCTATAGTAACTTTGACATATCTCACAATTCTTTCGGCAGCTTGAAGATGTACTTCACTTGCGTAATGCATAAATCTTGAAAGCATACTTACTACAAACATAATATCATGTCTAGTTGCAACAAGATACATTAAGCAACCAATTAGGCTTCTATAACAATGTTCATTCACCTTATCAACTCCATCATCTTTGCTAAACTTTTCCTTCTAGTTCATTGGAGCAGTAGCGCTTTTTGCAATCCTTCGTATGAAAATTTTTAACTATTTCCCTTACATACTTCTTTTGGTATATGAAGACTCCATCTTTATCTTACTTCACCTCAATTCCCAAAAAACAAGTCATTAAACCAAGGTCAATCGTCTCACATACTTAGAGGATTTCAACTTTAAACTCCTTTATTAGTTTCTCATCATTTCTGGTTATAAGAAAATCATCAACATAGACAAAAATTATGATTAATTTAGCTTCTGTTTGCTTCGCATATAATGTAGCTTCACTTAGACTTTTAACGAATCCAAGGTTTTTAGTATAATCATCAATTCTATCGTACCAGGCTCTAGGGGCCTGTTTAAGATCATACAAGGCCTTTTTTAGCCTATAGACATTCTCCTCCTGTCCGTTGACTTGAAATCCTTTTGGTTGCTCTACAAATATGTCTTCCTACAAATAACCATTTAAGAAAGTAGATTTTACATCTAAATAGTAAACTTTCCATCCTTTATTGCGCAATCAAGATTAACAACGTTCTAATCATATCAAGCGTGCAGCTAGAGTAAATGTTTATGAAAAATCTACTCCAAATACTTGAGAATATCCCTTCACCACTAATCTAGCCTTGTATTTATTTATAGAACCATCTATATTAAGTTTGATTCTACAGATCCATTTAACTGCTATGTGTTGTTTGTGTTGTGGTCTATCAACCAATTCTCATGTGTCATTTTTTTTCAATCATCCTAAGCTCTTATTTCATTGCATCTATCCAGTTGCCATCCTTCTTTGAATTATGCAGGAACTAGGACATCAACATTGCTTCCTTCACAAATTTTAGATAAGGACCTTGTACCTCTGACTTGTATGTCATCTACGACATCATCAAAGTATTTTGGAACTTCTAAAAATTGCCTTTTCATTGGCTTCTTCTAGCTCCATTGTTTGTCCTCCATAATTTTGACATCATTGCTTACAATTTTTTTCATTTTGTGGTTGAAAAATTATATAAGCATTGGAAGTTTTGTTATACCCAATGAAAACACTTGGTTCAATAGTTTTACCAAGTTTGTCTCTCTTAAACTGAGGCATATAAGACAATCAAACACAACAAAAAATTTTGAGATTTTGTAAATCTAGCTTGTAACTAGACCAGGCTTTAAATGGAGTTTTTTTAGATAAAACTCTGGTTGACAAACTATTTAGCAAAAATACAGTAGTGTTTGCAGCCTCTATTCATAGTTTCTTTGACAATTCCTTTTCATGCAACATACACCTTGTCATTTCCATAATACTTCAATTTTTTTCTCACTTACACCATTTTGTTGTGGGGTGTAAGGTGTAATAAGTTGGTGTTCAATACCAGCTTTTTCATAAATTTTGTCAAAGACTTCATTTATGTATTCTTTCCTATTATTAAATCTTATTATATGTAACCTGCAATCACTTTGATTTTCCACAAAGGCTTTGCATTTGCAAAATATATTAGCAACCTCAGATTTGGATTTAAAGAAATAAATCCAGCAAAATCTGGTGAAATCATCTATAAATGTAATATAGTACTTATTACCATTTAAAGATGATGTCTTCTGATGTCCTCCAACATCTGTGTGCACCAGCTGTAACTTGTGTGTTGCTCTTCATGTTGTTTAAGGGAATCATTTTTTGACTTTGACAAGTCACACAATCAACTAACTTGTCTTCGAGTAATGAGACACCTCTCACCAAGGCATGTTTCTACATGTAGAGAAGTTCAACATGATGGTAATATCAAGGCCTCTTGTGCCATAATTCAGCACTGCTTATAATGCTTAAAAAAGCTTTCCTCCTCGTCCATTAGATTTAGAGCATAGCTTTTAACCCTCATTTTCACCTTAAATGCATCTATGCCTTTCACATCTTTGATCAATCAACATTTGTCTTCAAAAATGACCTTGAAGTCTTTTTCAACTAGCTATGCAACACTAAGTAGATTTTGGTCAATGTTGGTCAGATATAAGACATCTACGATATGTTTCAAACCTGTCATACTCTCAATAGCTATAGTTCCTTTTCCTTTGACTGAGATAAAATCACAATTTCCAATTTTCACTTTGGAAGCAATGGTTTTATCAAGCTCTTTAAAAAGGTTTTAGTCATTGGTCATATGGTCATATGATTTATGTATACTCTATTTATCAACCAAGACTCACTAGAACTGTTGCTTGTAACAAAGCATGTTGCAACAGAGAGTTAGTCCTCTTGGTTTTGTTTTATGGATACCTTTGCCTCATCAAGTTGAGACTTGTAGATCTGCTCTACATCCCCATATTACCACACTTTCTATACTTGACATTATGCCTCCACCAACATTTTTGTTGAGGGGTAATTTGTCTTTTTGAAGTATGGACAAGGTAGAAAAGCCTTATCCTATTGTTTGTTGAAGCGTTCAAGATTTTTGTTGCTTTTCCTCTTGTTATTCTTCTTTTTTTTTGCCTCCTCCTAAGTTTTGTGCTTTTATACAAAAAGAACCTTGTACTACATCATCTTATCTCATCATTATTCTTTACTCTAGTACTTGCAAACCATTTACTAATTCTCCCAAAGAGATGCTAGACAAATCTTTAGATTCTTCCAATGAAGATATTTTGGATTCATATTTTTCAAGTATGGTGACAATAATTTTTTGCGCAATTCTTTCATCAGGAGAATTCTTACCAAGAAGTCGTACCTTATTAACAATGTTTAACAACCTGTCAACATAGCCTTTAATAATATCTGTCTCCTTCATGCTTTGTATCTCAAATTGTCTAATCAAGTTGAACATTTGCATACCTTTGGTTCTTTCACTACTTTGATATTCAGATTTGAGATAGTTCCAAATATATTTAGTAGAATGTAGATTCATAATTCTTGTAAAAATCACACTTGACACTTCTGAAAAAAGATAAGCTAAAATCACACTTGACATTGCTGAAAAAAGATAAACTTTTGCCTTGGACTTCTTTGTCTTCCTCTTTTTGTGATTCTTCATATGCATCATTGTAGAATTTATGGATAATTGAAACATTTCATAGTCTTCTTCCATAACCTTCTAAAGATTTAGAGCTTCAAGATGAATAGTCATCTTCTTGTCATGGAAACCCTTAATGCCTTTATCCGGCAGACAACTCTATCTAATCCCCGATTCAGGTATCATTCCAAATGTAAGCCTCTCGGTCTTACTAACTTATGTTTTGCAGATGACCTCCTCTTATTTTGCAAGGCAGATTTGGAGTCTATTCGGACTTTTTTGCGCGCCCTTAGTCTCTTTAAACAACACTCTGGCTTGCAGCCCAACGTGCTTAAAAGTCATTGTATACTGTCAAAGGGTGCGGCGCCCATGGCCCCCCTCTTCTTTATCTTGGGCTCCCTGTGTCTACTAAACGGCTCTCCTATGTTGATTGTCGTCCGCTCCTTGAGAAGATTCAGAGGCGGATAAAGTCTTGGGTTAACAAATCTCTGTCTTATGCTGGTAAACTACAGCTTAT